>BLKR01002797.1:0-177043 GCA_011170035.1 Teleogryllus occipitalis
AGAGATCTTTCTAGTTACAATAATAATTTACAAGAGTTTGTCTCACTAAACCCCAGAAACTTTTGAAAATATATTAACTCTAAAAAAAAATATAAATTGTTTGCCAAAAGTTATGAATTTACAGGGAAATTCGTATGATAATGCTGTATCTGTAATAAAGGCTTTGGCCGAACCCTTCTCAATATTTTATAGACACCGTAACAGTAATTTGTGCGTTCACCTTGATGATCAGACACCATTCATTATACCTACTATAGATATATCGGTTTCGGACATTCTCTTGAAGATTAATAACCTAGATAATCATAGCAGTGCAGGCCCTGATGGTGTTCCATCAGTACTTTTGAAGAACTGTACTTTCATTTCGCAAATTTTAAAAATCCTCTTTGATATATCGCTAGCTGAAGGTTGTTCTCTCGTTTTGTGGAGATCTTCCTTTTTTATACCAATATTTAAGTCAGGAAATAAAAATGATATACTAAACTACCGTCCAATCTCTATCTTGAGCATTATACCAAAACTGCTTGAAGCTATTATTACTGATAATTGAAACTTCTGATTTTTCCTTATCTTTCTCAGAAACAATTTGGTTCCATATGTAATAGAAATATTGTGTCTAATTTGATTTATTAGTCAGTTCATTCTGAATTCCATGGAAGATAAACATCAGGTTGATTCTGTTTATACAGACTTCAGCAAAGCATTTGATTCGGTTAATCATCACTTGCTTTTAGTGAGATAAAAACCCTTTGGTATCGCCAGACCTTTGCTTTAATGGTTCTATAACTATCATATAAACAGGACCCAATTAGTAAAATACCGAGATACCATCTCAGATGGCATCACTGTTTTATCAGGTGTTCCACAAGGATCACATTTAGGACCTTTGTTGTTTTAATGTTTATAAATGATCTGCATTCTGTGCTGTTAGTCGTTCATTTCCTGCTCTTTGCGGATGATTGCAAAATTTTTAAGACGATTACCTGTAACGATGACCTAGTAGTATTATAAACGATGCTTAACAACTTTATTAAATGGTGTGCAGCTAATGATCTGGTATTACATCCAGACAAATGTAAAGATGTCATTTTCAGAACATATCCACCATACAACAAATAAAGCCAATGAACTGCCGCGGTTCGTGAGAAGGACATGTAATGAATTTAACAATATACACACTTTGAAAAGGTTATATTTGATGTTGGTCCAACCTATTTTGATGTTTTCCTCAGGAGTCTGGTCTCCTCTCTTTGAAGTTAATGCTCATTAGTTGGAATCATTCCAACATGTTTTTTAGAATAGCGGCAACTCAGTTAAATCTACCTGATCCATATATAGATCATAATTATCATACTGTCTCAACAATACTTGATATACCTTCAATGTCCTCTCAAAGAGAATTGAATGATCTCATTTACTTACCAAAACTAGTTAATGGTAATATTGACTACCAAATTTTACTTCAGCAATTGAGGTTTAGAGTTCCTTCTGCATTGAGGGGAAATACTTTTTGCGATTCCAATCTACTCGTCCTATATGTCAAACAATCCACTTTCGTACATATGTAAGCTAGCGAATGATTATAATCTCAATACATGGGAGTATAGTAATTAAAAATTTATTTGTGTTTATTTGTGAAGAATTTATTTGTGAATAGTAATATTTTACTGTTATTCTACTAATAGATATCCAACTCATGTGTTAATATTTTATGTACATGAACGAGAGTTTCTTTATAAATAAATAAATATTGATGAAGCAACAACTTTCTGCCATAACTGTTGGTGACCACATAGGTCAGGGATGATTAGTAGCTTTATAATTGTTCCAGATCAATGAAATTTTTCAACTTTTCCCGGTTTTCCTAAACTGCATGGAAAAGAGCCTTTTATAAAAGGCCATATCCAAATTTGAACACTGAACATACCAGAGTTGATAATTCTTCCATGAGACCCCTCTGTTACACCTCGTCCTTTTTCTTTGTTTTGGCTCCTTACATTCCCACAAGTTTCCACCTTCAAATGAAAAACAAACAAAATGAATTAGCAAAAATTATTAACTAAAAATAGAATTTAAATTTCACATACACAGCACTAAGAGTACAAGTTGAAAATAGCCCATGGTTCATCGACTAGAGGATGCAAATTTATTTGAAGATTTCCTAGAATGGGAAATCAGGGACTAAGGGCAAGATTCTTGTCTGCGTTGTCCCACATACTTCCAACGAAAAGAAAAGCAAGTGCATTTTTGAAAACAAATTATTTAAGGATTAGGGGGCGGAATTTCATGAAATGTCATTTTTTCGCTTTAGAACAATGCCGTTTAGTATAGAAAATCATTTTATGCTATGACAAAAGGAAATGGCCCATTTCTGTAAGTTTTTTTTTTCTTTCATTTTTTTATCGATTTTGGCTAATAAATCTTTTTTTTTCAACTTTTTTCTGTAATTTTTATTGCATTTTCACTGATTTCATTGATTTTAATGTCATTTTAATACAACTTACTCAAAATAATATTTACGAGATGCAACAAATGTTCTGGCCAACCTGGATGGCCGAGGTGGCTAAGAGCGAGTATCGACTCAGCGCTTCGGTCCGAAGGGTCGCGGGTTCGAGTCCCGCCTTGGGCATGGCTGTTTGTCCCTTGACTTTGTATGTATGTGTTGTCGCGGAGGGCCTCGCGTTCTGCTGACCCCAATCAGAGGAGCCCGCAAGTGTTTGTCTAGTGTATGGTCGAATATGCGTCCCTTCGGGACGTAAAGGGCAACCGGCTGTCGGCTGGATACAAGCCCTAGGGAAAAAAACAAATGTTCTCCACAGAATTCCTGAGTACCTCTACCTGGCAGCCTATTCAATTTCTTTGCTCAGAAGTTGTAATGTCAGCCACTGTATGTAATCTGAGATGGAGCGGGAGATGGAGCGGGAGTGGGAGAGAGAGGTGCGATAAACTAGGTGAGGAGGTATTTAGGAGTCGAGGTTCACAGATTGCGACCTCTCACCCCACCCGTGGACCAGGCATACACTTTGAGGTATATACGGCTCACTGTAAGCAGTGGAGAGGGTACCCAGAAATAAGTGTCCCATTCTGGGATGGCGCCACCGTCAAATTTTTAGTTCCGCAAAAATTGGTGTCCAAGTAGAGCGCACACAGGTCGTAACTCCGTCCATTTGCTGCCACTACCGATGTCACCCCTGGCGGCATTTTCAAATTATTGAAACTATTACTGCCGCAAGATCTTTCTATGGCATTTATAGCTTGGAGCACATGAGCGGGTGTTGCCCCCTAAGCACGCGGGACCTGCCGCCTTCACTGAACCGATTAACTGCATCCCAAAATGTGATCATGTGACCATATTTATTATAATCATGCGAGCACTTCTCAAATTCATTCATTGCAACATTTGTAAAAAAAAATTAGGAGGGACACCGGAGAGTACCAACAAGAAAAGTCGAAACATTAAACAACACAAAATAAAATCACCGGATATAAACTCAGTAATTCTCGCGAAAAGAAGGTAATCATACATGCTATTACACTTTTACAGAAAAATTCCTGTTATACTTCCGTTTGCAAAGAACGATTTCTGTGTGTTACGGTCACAGTGACCTCACTACGGTGGTTAAAGATTAAGTGGCGATCTAAACAAAAGGTTTTCTTTTGGGATCAATGATATTGCCGTTAGAGCGTAAATTATGCCTGGATTTATTTCGGAAACGGCAATCCACTTACCCTCCCTCTCTCACAAACTCCAATGTGTAATGAATTTATATAAAAATAAATATGGCGCCTTGTGAATCTGTTTACATTTTATTTGGAAAAAGAAAAGTAGGTAATTAATAATGTGAAAAAGAAAAGTAATATTTTGGAAGGCGATGGACTGCGTCTTCCTCGACGGCCAGGATTCAAAGGTCCTGGTATTCATAGACATCCAAGTACAAAATAATGAAATAAGTGTCTTTAATTGCAATAAATCTAGCATATTATATTGTTTCTAATAATGGGCATTATTTAATATCTTGAAGAATATACAAGTCGTCTTCCATTGGTTCAAGTTCAATGGCTTCATCTTGTGATCCTCGTTCCAGCTCGTAACTCGCTTTTCAGGTCATTTTCAGAAACGACTGTCGTATTGTCACAACACTGAGGCACAAGTTAGATCATCAATCCCTGCCTTCTTGCAGTCAAATTTTTTGACAGTTTTTGAACCAATGCCAACTGGACCACGGCCTACCAGCCCGGAAACTTTTACTCACATTGACTCCGGCCGTGAAAGCCTACGATGCTATGTAGTTTTTGAACCTCTTGCAGAAACCAAATTTCAATAAAACTGGTAGAAGAGATGGTGCTACCAGGTAGTGATCAGGTGCAAAGCCTTTTTCGTACTTTTTCCTCTCAATTCTTCTGGATTCTTTTTCTAAATCTAGGCGTTGCTGAACTTGAGAATAAACAAAAGTGTTGCGGTGTTACTGCTGTTTATTTATTTATTTTACGTCAAAAAACAGTTAAAAACTGCGTATGACGTGCTATGGGGAAAAGTGAATTGTGTGCACATTTTCAAAATTCTGTGATCCCTACAATAAGTCATATACTACTTAAATTTTGAATTTTGAAAGGGAGAAAAAAACAAAAAAAAACTCCCATGTAATAAAATCTATTTTCAAGGATAAATAAGCAATGAATTTTGGCTCTTATTACTTCCTGCCGCGACAACATGGAAACGATAATTTGAATAATTGTATTTCCCACTGAATTCTAGAAGACGTGCACAGAAAATGAAGTTACATTTATGTCCAGAAGCAAAACAAGGGGCCATCTCAGCATTTGCTCAATGGATCAGGGAAACTGGACGAAAAACCTGATCGAGATGGGGTTGTTGCTACTGCTGTTGCTGCTACTGCTGCTGCCACTGCTACTGCTGCTGCCACTGCTACTGCAGGTGGTGGTAGTGCAGAAATGTTTGCCTACATACAAAAAGTGGGTAATTTTATTCTCCATTTCATATCATATCATTTCATATACTTACGGAAAATTGATAGTTTTTAAGTTATATTGAGATAAACTAGGATAATTCCCGTTTTTCATGTGTGTCGCATACATCACCAAATTTCGAGGTGTTCTCACGGCTAAACCGTTAATCGGAGAAAAAAATCTTACTGACATTAAATGTAGGTAATTTTCTTTACTTTGATTTTGTATAGCACCATTAATTGCGAAAAATGGATGGCTTTTGAGTTATTTTGAAAAATCTGACAAAAGGCTTGGGATAATCGCATTTTTTGTTTAAAAAACGGATTTCCAAACAAAACTTTTGTTGGCAAATTCGTGTTAAACGACCCAAAAAACATAGGAACCAAATATCAAAACTACATCAAAACTTTCTGTTATTTTCTACCAATTGACTAGACTGGAGGCAAATGCTGGTCTTCGCTCGCGTCAGGAAGACGACCCCGTAGTTTGGGAAGCTCGGTGGTTGGAGGGAGGGGGAGGGGCTGGTATCGGGACCAGTTGGGTCGGCCGACCCATCCCAGAGCCTGCTGTCGACATGGATACAACACCCCCTTTTCGTGTCCCTCTGCACCGCGCGATATTTCCTATAAATACCCCCACCAACAGCCAGTCCTGTTCTTCCCTTCACACTTCGCGACGTTGGCGCTTTTTATCGGTGGACGAGAAACTATTGAAAGGAGGTAGCTCGAAACAAGCCTGATGAGCCCTCTATATAATTCTTTACTCTATGGACCAGGTGCTCAGACAGGGGCGGCAGTGCAGCGGTGGAGGTCTCAGGTGTGCCTCTGCTTCTCAACTCATGTCTGCTTCAATTCTCCTCTGCCTCTGGCTCCTTTCCTCTGCCTCTTCAGGCTCATTTATATTGACATCTCACTTGCATTCGGCAGCGTTTTTTGGAGGTTGCTGCCAGAATATTTTGGTGCGCTGTATGCCGCCTGCCTTGGGAGTTACCCCCGGTATGGATTGATGTAATGGTGGCTCACAACACAAGCACACATCATCACCATCTAGGGTCCGAAATGCCCTCCTGTACATGAAAATTCTCTTCCAAACTCTTAACATTATCTTTACATGAATAATTTTTTTAAAAATAGTAATGCTTTTCTTTCATGTAATAATAACACAGGCGAACAAAAACAATGTTTTTAAAAAATTTTAAATCTTGACAGATGATTTTTATAGTTTTTTTGGCTCTGAATCCGCATCTGAACTCCATTTTCGTAACCCACAGTTGAAGTCACAATTTGATCTAGTAAGATATGGGAAATTTGCTAAATACGGAATAAAATGCAACGTAAACGACTTTTAAAGTAGCACCAGAACTTTAAACATAAAAGACAGTTTTATATTCTTAACGTTACATGCTACAAAGACTACATGTCCATTGACATAAATTCTTAGTCTTTTTTTTTTAAGCTCCCGGTATAGGTTTTTCTCATATGTGATGTTTGCTGACTTTCTCAGTGAAGTGCCAACAGTAATGTCCCATCATGTTTGTGTTCCAGCATCCCTGATAACTTTTTCCCATCACTTTTACACCTTTATAAAAACGTTCACCTTGTTCTTCACTTACATCATCTAAATTGCCCAGAAAGAATTATAAATTACTTTAAAAAGTGAACCTTGAGGCTCATTAAACATCACAATTTTTTGAAAGCATCCAGCAAATTGCAACAATTGCTCCATAGTCCAGGTGTTTTTTGTTACCTAGGAACTTATTCACCTGTTTAAATGCAATCCAAGCTTCTTTTTCATTTACTGTCATATGTAGTTCAAATTGAGGATCAAACATTTTCCTAAAATAGACCCAACGAAGATACCCTCTTAATTTTGCTTCAGACAATTGCAAAAACTTGTCACAAAGGTATTTGAATCACTGTTTATCTTTAGGTAAGGCCTTCCAAATTGTTTCATGAGACCTAATTTTATGTGCAATGGAGGCATCTTCTGTTTATCTACTAGATGTTCCCGTAGAACATTCTTTTTTCCTAGCTTGAAAAATTTTCTTACATACCAATTCTTTTTTCACCAATGCTGATCTCATACATTACTATCTCATTCACATAGGTAACATGGGAATTCTGTAAAACCATTTTTCTGGCCAAGAAATCTGAATGTTTTTTTTTAAGTCACCATATATCATACATCCATGAGCGGAGTAGTTTATTTTCTCTAAAACTACACTGAGGTTTTCAAACCTTTCCTTCATGTGTACAGAATAAACAACAGGTAACAGTGCGTAGATGTTAACATTGTTTAATAGAACAGCTTTTAAAATAGTTTTAGAGGAATTGATAAACGGCCTCAATTCTTTTCTGTATTCAGTTCCGAACTCATTCACCAGACAGGCAATATTCGAGCAAGAAACTAAATCCTGTTGTTTGAAAAACTGGGCAAATTCCTGCTCCTTTCTCCTGTACACATGAATTGAGCAGCTACCAAGTTCTTTTCCTTAAGTCTGGAGCCAAGCAGTTCAGCTTTCTCATTTGTTAAGCCCAAATCATTTAGCTGTTTGAATAAACAACTGAGATTCCACAGTTTTTGGGACATTGGAACTCATTCTTAGTTGCTTCATCTTTATCACAGGGAAATTCATCATCTGACATTATCCAGATGAACAGTTGCAATAGCTACTGGTAGTTCAGGAACAGGTAGATCTAGACTATGGCCTATTGGCCGAATTACACATGGTAGGTTAGGGTACTGAATTACTATTTTTTTTAAATTGTAACCATTACCATCAATGCAACAAATGTAGCAATCATCTGATTGATTCCTTCGCTCCCTCCTTCCATTGGAATGGCAAATGGAAAGGATGTTTTCTCCTTTTTCAACCATTTTCTAAGATCTTATACACAAATATAAAATACCATCATGAAGCGCCGAAGATTTGTCCTGATAAGTTTAATTCCAAAATATGAAAAATACACATTTCTAAGCCATGAGAGAACACTAACTTCAAAACTAGTATCTTATTTTAATAGCAACAATGACAACACATGCGCCTCAAATAAAACAAACTTGGTCCTGCTAGTCAAATGCAATTCTGATTGTGAAACAGCCATGCCTATAGGTCATTCCATTTTAAGTGATCCAGAATTTAATAAATTGGTCACTCGACCATCTCAACAAAAAAAATTCATATTTTGTACATAAATTTCCTTATGTTTTGGTTGTTCAACAACATCTTTGATTTATTTTTATTGTATTTGGTTTACAAATATGCGGCCTTTTTGCTTTACAGCGTGCACCATTTTTCGTTTGTACATTTACTCTTTAAATTATTCAGCTCTGGGTAATTCTAACATTCTGGAATAAAAGGCATTGGATTCAGTGAGTCACAAAAGTTAGGTGAATTCGAGACTTGCGGGTTCCTGGTTGGGTGACCGGCCAGGAAGCCCGGGATCTAACGGCGTTGAGCCCCTGGCCGAAGGGATAAAGGCACCGACTGCGATGTGACGAGACTTGACAAACATAGTAATTATTAAGTATAGTAATTACTCAGTAACGGAGGATTACTCCAGAAGAAAGCCCTGAACGCCCAACAAGGGTTAAGAGACACGTTGCATCAACAATGATGCAACGAATTAAAACAAAAACAAACGAACAAAAAAGCCATAAAAATATTTATGCAGTTTTTCCTAAGGACAAAGTCAATTGAAGATTTTGCAGAAGAAGAAAACGTGTTATTTTCTTTCAGGAATAACTCTGATATCAACATCTACACTTCTATCTGTAGGTACAGATTTGGAAATAAAATACTTCCCAAAATTTCATTTCTATGGCCCGTCTTGGCCAGATCCTTACAAAATCATAAAAATCCTATATCAAAAGTATTGAGAAAAATAACTTTGGTTCATTATTACACGATTAAAAATGTTTCAGTCAATCTTTTACCAGGAAAACCATTGCGTCCAACATATTATTCTAAAATTCATATGCAATCTTTGAATTAAGGAGTACTGTGCAACTGTCCATGTCTCTGAAGAAAACTTCAGAAATTATAAGAAGTGTGTGGCAAATTTAAACTCAATAAAAACAAAACGCTGAAATTTATTTACTTGTTATCTTTTATAAACTATACATCATTCAGTCCAGCTTTTAACATCAAAATGACCATATTTTCAATTGCAAACGTAGATGTCAAGATGTAAGTTTGTTTTAAAGTAAAGTAATATTCAAAATATATTAGGGCAAATTTTATGTTTATTAATAATAAAGTAAAATTAATTATTTTAATCTCAATTTTAATATTTTAATCTAAGATTTTTGTTTAAAAATAATTTAAAATAATATGATTACTACAAGTCGTAACATATTCTCAAAAATGTGAAAATGAAGCCTATTTCTTGCAAAAGTTTGCAATAAATTTTTAAAAAAATTGAGTTAAATCTAAAAGTTGACATTTTTACTGAAGTTTGGTATCATAGAGATCTAGCATGTGTGCAATTTTCAGATTTTTATCTGGTCCCCAACAGAGATATTACAGTTCAAAATTTGGAAAAAATCGAAAATCCCAATTGTTAGGAGGGTGTAATTTCCAAGAGGTACATTACTTACCAATGATATTTTACAGAAAGTAACTATGTTGGTATGTGTAAAGGCACAGAAAAAATTAAGACAGATTCTATTCCTTCTTTAAGAAATTACTCCCTGAAACTCGAACTTGGTTCATTCGCATTCCATAGATTTGGTTGCCAATATTTCTCAAATGAAAACATAGAAGGTTAGTAAATAATATTACGATTTGTAGGCCAGAGTATACTGAATCCAATGCGTTTTATTCCAGAATGTTAGAACAACCCAGAGCTGAATAATTTAAGTCGCATGCCGATATCAAATTATTTCTTAACATATTTTTATATATTTAGTACAATATTACATATTTTGCTATTTTCACTAAATATTTTTAATCAAGCAATTTTATTCAATTTGATTACTTTTTTTTTTTAAAAGTATCTTTTTAAATCAGATTTATTTTTCCTACGTAAATCTAAGTGCTGTCGATTTGAGGTGCGCTACATTAAGTCAAAGTCGGATTTTTTTACAGTCTAACTTGTCTGCTTCAGATCTCAGTAATAGGAAGCGAGCAACTGAGATCATTTTCACCTTTAGGTGTGAAAATATTACGAATGTCGCATTTCGTGACCTTTAACTCAAATTTCCAAGAAAAATTTGCGACCACCGAAGTGTAACAATTTGATGAGAATGCTGCACTCTGCAGTGATTGTTTGCTGGCCATACACATCGCCACTTTGAACAATGGTTTCTATTGCGTCTAGTTCGGCTGCTAAATTTATCATCCTAGATAGCAATAGATAAAAATTTTATTACTGACAGGAAAGCTTGAAAGTGCAAAATGTGCATGAATGTGAGCTCTCTAAATTATTTTTAAAATTTGTTTAATCAATTATTGATGACGGTAATTTCGAATTAGGCTCATGTGTTTTATAGTTTGTGTATTTTAATATTACATACTACATCTTATTTCACATATTTGTTACATATTCTTACTGTTTTCATTGCATATTTAGGTACATATTTTGACGTTTGATACCACATATTTTTCCGGTCTCTAGTTATTAAAATAACACAAAACCCATTTTATTCAACTTTAAATTTTATGATAAGTTTTTTCAAAAAATTAATGGGAAAATTGAGCTTGCTTCTTCATCAACAATTGTTCGAATCTAAGTTCAATATTTGAAACTGCGACTCCCAATTATTTTTTGACGTTCAATTTCTATCTGCGTTTGGTTTTCATTACTGCCAATGCTGAAAAATCCTACCTCACATAAGTAGGATGTTGCAAATGGAATCAAAACTCCATGGAGCCATGGTACCTATTTATGGACACTCGTTTTCACCAAACTCCAGAACTCTGTATGTGGTGATAAATCGAACTTTGATTTTAATCTGGAGTCAAAAGAAATATCGACGAGTTGCTCTTGTTCTTCAATGTTTATGTTGATGGGATTTGTGGACGGAAGGGATCTTTGATCCAAGTATAGTGAACAACCTCTTCTGGAAAGTATCTAAAGATAATTTTTAATAAATCACTGTGACACCCCTATTATAGAGCGATTTTCCTAAGGATGAGCCAAAGTGACAGCTAGTGCTGGCAACATAACTGAAGGTTCTGTGGTCGTTGTGCCCTTGAGCCCATTAGACTCCCTTCCCGCATTCGTTCGTTTGCAGTTGGCTAACGTGTAAATGGCTTCGACACTTCCTTTTGTGGTGTCCTTGTCCGACAAAAATATAGTGAGTGGCGAGAATTGATATTAGGAAGTGCAGTGTAATGTGCTCTTCTGTAAACATTCTTTTTTTCTATTAACTTTACACTGAATTTGCTTTTTGTGTGATAAATATTATGTTTATTTTAAAACCGAGAGTTGAATGCGAGATGTGAACCGGTGCACGTGTTTCCGGCTTAAAATCATTTTTCTTACTATTTACATTCGTGGCAGTTTTCTTTTACTGATTGCGAGTGCATGTTAAGAGATTTTCCCTCTAAAGTAATTAACCCTCCAAGGACGAGTGTGACATATACGTCACAGCAAACAAGTTATAACTTGAATTATTTCCTGTCGCTGCATGTCGATATAACTGCACGTGCCGGTGTGTTCTTGTCGCAGAGGGGTCTGGTTCGTCAGTTGATTGTGCGATCTTGTCCGAGAAAGGTGTTGTAATATTTTTTTCTCGCTGTTCAAAAATTGTGATTTTTTTGCGATGAACCAGCGCATTGGTAAGTTGAATTCATAGCCTGTACTGTTATTAGTTCAGTTTATGTCAGTTGTATATCTCTCACAGATTGTTATGAAAGGAATAAAAATATTTAATTGTTTTTATTTTTATTACGGGACGCTGTGGAGGCGTGAAAAGTCAGCATGACGTATACGTCACACTCGTCCTTCTCCATTGCTTTTCACGCATCTCCACAGTTTTTCATACTTTTGCATTTCATTCAATTGCACTGCCAAAAATCGGAAGTTTTTATAATATATTTTTCATTTATTAGGAATAATGACCGTTTTAGCGACAGACTGATTGTAGCTGAGATAATTCAGTTACTAGAAGAAGACATTCCAGGTCATGGTTGTGGTGATGATAATATAGAAGTAGAGGATATTTTAATTGCACCACCACCTGCGAATGAGCTAACTGACGAAGACAGTGGTGATGAGGACACAGGAGGTCTGCTGAATAATTTGTGCGGCAATCAATTGGTGAGTGAAGCTGAAGCAGTTTTGTCTAAAGGAATTCGCATTGGAGGCCCGGTACACGACTTCTTGGGATATTCCACAAATAGGGAACGTGCGTGGATAGATGGAGATCTAGTTGATTCAATAAAAAAAGATGGGCTATTTCCTGAAGATTATGACGACAAATACAAAAATATGACTCCCGTTGAAATTTTGGAGATATTTTTAGATGATTAAGTGATTTCCCTTTTCCTCACAGAGTCTAATAAATATGCTTTGTCTAAAAATGAAAATAATATGAATGTTACGACAGAAGAGATAAAAGCTTTTCTAGGTATTCTGATCCTTTCTGGTTATAATGTTTTGCCAGGAAAGAAAAGTTACTGGGATACGAAGCCAGACATGAAGAATGTATTAGTTTCTGAATGTATGCGGAGGGACAGATTTTTATTCATTGCAAAATACTTTCACGTTTCTGATAATTCTAATATTGACAATAACGACAGATTATTCAAGCTTCGCTCACTCATAAATCTTCTCAAGAAACGATTTATTGATAACTTTCTTGAATGTGAATTTCTTGATTACGATGAATCCATGGTAAAGTACTTTGGCCCACATCCTTGCAAGCAATTTATTTGTGGTAAACCAATACGATTCGGGTACAAAATATGGTGTCTGAATACATTCTACGGGTACTTGATAAATTTTAAGTCTACCAGGGTAAAAATACGCCAGTGACAAACCCTGAATATGAAAAGATTTTTGGCAAAGCTACAGCCCCCTTGATTTCATTTTTAGATGAATTGCCAGATCGTAAAAGGAGTTATCCGTATCATATAATTACAGACAACTTATTCACAAGTTTCAACCTTCTCAAGCATTTGAAAGAACGAGGGTACTCAGGGACTGGGACTATAAGGAAAAACAGGATTCCTAAAGATTGCAATTTACCATCACATGAACAAATGATGAAGATGGAACGAGGAATATTCCAAAGCACAATAGAAAAAAATGACGGAATTCTCGTTGGGAAATGGATGGACAATAGTGTGGTTGCAGTTGCATCAAATTCGCTCGGAGAATCTCCAGTCAAGAATGTAAGGAGATATTCATCAAAAGAGAAAAAACATATAAATGTCCCCCAGCCAGCAATTATAGGCATTTACAATAGAAATATGGGTGGTACCGATCGAATGGATCAAGATATAAATCAATATCGTATATCTATTAGAAGTAAGAAATGGTACTGGGCTATATTGACATGGCTCGTAGATGCTGCAACAAATAATGCATGGCATATTTACAAGAAGACAGGAAGGAAAATCACTAAACTGGAATTCAGAAGAAACACTGCCATCACATACCTCACAAGATATAAAACAGCTGTCAAATCTGCGAGTCCAACAGCTCTGTCGTCGAAGAGGTCAACTTGAGTTTTGGACGACATTCATTACGATCGGGTGGATCATCTACTTGGGGAAGTGGAAAATAAAAAGAGAAGAAGGTGTGCGAATGATGGATGCAAAAGTGTCGTCGCGTCAATGTGCATGAAATGTAACGTTGGCTTGTGCTTGAAATGTAATGTACCGTTTCATTCAAAAAAATGAAAACTTATTCACCAATATTTGAAATCTCAAACTTTTTAGAAGAACTGGATAAGGAATTGTAATTTGTTTGCTACTGATATTGTAATCACTGATTAGTTATTACTGATTAGTTAGTTGGTGTTTATATCGAATAAGCGCTTATGATTTGCAAATAAATGTTCTCCTTGTTGAATATTTTTTTCTGTTTCACCCCAGTATAGTTATCACCCCTCAAGGACGAGTGTGACGAATACGTCACACACCCCTACTCCTCACAGATACGTGGAATATTTTGTTAACATTTTTTGGGGCTTAAACTAAAGTAATAGAATTAGAAAAAGTAAAAATATTTAACTTTTTTTACGAAAAATAATTCTCGTCCTTGGAGGGTTAAATTAAAATATTTCCCGGACTCGCGTACGTGCATATACCTCAGCGAAACTCTTAGACTTCTGCATAGGGATGTTTTCACAGGAGTCTTTAGCACTCTACGAAGGGGCGTGGCTGTCGCGGCAGAGGGATACTTCTCTGAATTACACGTGTTCACTTGTTTTCGCAAACTGTCACTTTGGCTCATCCTTAGGAAAACCGTTCTATACATGAAGAGAAGGCACAGTTTGAAAACTCCTGCTTTATTTTGTAAGATAAATTGATGTACCAATAATTTTTAAAAGTGTACATTGGACATTCTGTTTCTAAATATCTTCACTGTTTTCTGAGATATTTATGTCTATTGGAGAAATATACTTTCCTCTTCTTCAAACCACATTATGTAAACATGTTAAGCAAAGAAACCAAAATGGTTTTAAGTATATGTAATTGTAGCGTAATACGTGTAGCCTATAGGATGACTAGTCTGAAAATATTTTGATAACTGAATTGATAGATGAGAGAAATGGCGCTTTATTATCTAGTGATCCTGAATAAATCTTTGGATGATATTGATAGTGATGTCAGTAGAATACAGAACAAGAACCATCAAGATTCATAGTCTCTGTAGTCCAAAAGGTTTACAGGATTTTCATTTAAATAAAATTTGTTTTACAATGAAAGGAGAGCAAGTCTGCAATCTACCCATATGGAATTTTTGCAGCTATTTTTTTTACTGATGTCATAGAAGGTAACATGGCTGAGCTGAGGAACGTGCCTAATGTGCAAACAGCTCAAGCCTCAGCACCATTTTGCAATGGCATTCAAGAGATGCCGTTTGTGCTGTAGGGCACACTTCCTACTACCTAGAAGCTGGCAGGACACTGCAAGATATCATCTCTGTGATGTCATAAGAGTGCAAAAGGCTCAAGTTTACTCTCCATTGATGTTATTTTTAACATTTATGGAGCCATTTGCAGAAATGTTCATACAACTTAAAACACAAGAAACATTTCACATTATCACTGTATCCAATTGAAGTGAACAGAGTTCCCCTAAACCACACAATTATTGTTCTCTGCTGTGTGGTAAATACACAAATTCAGATATGACAAGGATCACTCCCTCTATCATAAAGTTAGGTAAACAAAAACCATTTGCAGGAAAAAAAATAAGATGAAAAAGGAAATTGTAAAAGAATTTAGGTTAAAGTTTGGAACCTTAGAGAAGCGGGGCAGTAAGGATCCGGGAGAAGGGAGTCACCTTAAGCCCTCTCTCAAATTACACTAAGCGCTCTGATAGAAATAAAAAAAAAACTTACCTATAGGCGATTTTCAAGGCTTGCCCTTCATACACTTTGTCTCCGCCACATTTTAATGCCCGAATTACTTTAAAAGCCAAGTTTCTCGCTACGCTCGCCCACATCCAAGTCACAGCGAGGCTCATGCCTTCAGCACTCGCGTTTACTATAAACATCCTTGAGTCTTTCCACTGTATAATTACCAATTCACTTTTATAAGAAAGCACTTCAGTAAGCACTTTATAAGAAAACCTCGAATTCAAACTGCTGCAACGAATTCGAACAGTGAAAGCTTTGTTTATCACGGACACCATGATTGCAAGCAGCACTATTTTCTAATGGAGCTCCGACTAGACCCTAGGGTTAAATTGACTTATGACATCACATTGGCGACCAATTACTATAATCGCCTAACCACCCCTCGCCCCCTCCACCATGGATTTCCCCCTCGCCGGAGCAGCGCGAGGTGCAGGTTTAAACAACTTCCTCAGGTTGTACCGTGTTCTAGACTTCAATCAGAATGTAATTGTTTCTTTAAGTCTCAAAGTGTTTTTCAGATCGTACAGAAATACTAAAAACAGGAATTCTTATTAGGATAAGGTTTTACTATTCTTCTTTACAAACGAAAACCTGATAATTCAGGATTTCATCACGTAGTAAATCCCATGCATTAAATTATTCAATTACTTATGGCTAAGATTAACAACGACAAGCAACATTAAATTAGTTATATATTTAGACAAATACAAAATAAATGAGAGAACTTACAGGTAAATCTTTTATTTTGGTGTTCAACAACTCAGGAGTAATTTGAAACATCAAACTCTGAAGGGCTTGATTCATAGACTCCCTGGCCTTTTTTTTCTGGTCTTCAAGTTTTTTCTTCATGATTTCAACTATCGAGGGCAAAAAAATTACAGTACAAGTAGCATACAATTTTACTCGTGAACAAACTTAACAAATTATATCTGGCAAAATTGCCTGACTTTGTAACAACTATTAAATTTCAAAGATACCCATTAAATTAATAACAAGATCAATGCCAAATTAATTTGAGAGGAGGCAACTTAAGTCTGAAGCCTATCATCTATCCAAAATTCATGGTCATTTGAAAGGGCCGGAACTAACTCATTTATCACATATCCAACACAAAGACCTTAGAATTTCTCCAAAAATCAAACGTTACGATTTAAATGCTGTACAACCAGGACCCTAGAACTAACATGAGTACATAAATCCACAAGAAGTGTATACACAAACCAAGACTTGTTTGGATTTACAAAAACTGTTTTTACTCCACTGAGAAAAAATTTAAAAATGTGGGTACACACCACATTGCCCTAATCCCCTTCATTTATAGGAAAAATATTCTAACACATACACCTACTTACATTGATTACTCAAGATTGTTACATACGGGTCATTCTCTTTGCCACGGGTGTTTTTCCTCCCTCGTTTCTTCTTTTCCATATCTAAAAAGAAATATCTATTTTAGCAATTTTCACCGCTCACAAGAAATTCAGAACATGGAATCAAATTCGTATTACGTAATATTATTGGCATTAATAGCTGGTCTTTAACCTAGCAGCAAACGCGCCACTTTCTGAAATGTCAGTGCACGCACCTGGTCTCAAAGACCCTCCTGCTTGCATTACTCTAATTCAATATTCCCTTATAATTTCCATCAAAGGAGTGGACCAGAAAACAGGATATTATTTTCAATAATAAGATAAATTTTTAAATAATTGATTAATAAATTTAAGTTGTTTGTATGAAAAAAACAAAATTGAAAAAATAAAATATGCTGAAATATTGTTTTCATTGTATTTGGTTTATTTTACACATCTGACAAGTTTCTTTCATTGCACGATTTACGAACTTTGTGATTGCTCCAAACGTTTTGCAGATTTGACACCAATATTTTGTTAAGTCCCGTAAAATACTGAACGAAAGCAGTTGCACGAGTGGGTGCAGGTGGTCTCCGAAAACCATGCAATGTTTTGGAATATTTCACCGCTAGAAAGTATAACAATACTCACATTCTCAAAAGATGTGCGACTCATATCTGTGGAAGGAAAAGGTACCTGGAAGCAGTGGTCACGGGCGGCCAAACTACAATCACAATATTTAAGGCTTCCCGGGTCTCAAGACCACCTGCGTGCACTACCGGGTTACATATCGTACAACAAAAATCCAAAAGTGCAATTAAAAAATGTAACACAAAAAACGCATCCCAAAGTTACATACCTTAAGGTAGTTTCCAGAAATTTCACACAAATATCTACAATGATAAACGTCAAAATGATCACACTTCAGGCCGTAGCTTTCCGGAGCTCTGTCCGCTTCGGTTAGGTTTTAAATTCAAACTTCGAAAGTGTTCTGAACCGGGGCCAGAGAGTATACACCGGGGCTACATACTCTCTGATCGGGGCTATATACTCTCTGACTGGGGTTACATCCTCTCTGACCGGTACTTTGCAACGGTGGTGGGGAGAACAAATTGCTTGCAATATACAAATTTTTGATAGTTATTAGAGTGATTGATGACAGAAGAGGGCTGAAATAGAGTATTGTATGAGAGAGTATGGGCTGAAAGAAGGAAAAAGATCTCGAGACACGAACATCTAAAAGGGAGAAGCGACATCACCTCAAGGGTATATCTCTACGGAGCCTAAAGAAATAAAGCTAAAGGTTAAAATGGCAGCATGGTACTACTGCCTCATAAAACGTTTATAGAAAACCGCATAACCGCAAGTAACCCAGACCAGACCAGGGAGTAAACACACAGAAAATATGTTAGAAAACTGATTCCAGCACTATTGCCTTTTTTAAAAGTAGTGACACATGCCTCATCATCTGTTGGACGCAATTATCGTCAATATAATACGTTATCATTTAAAAGCACATATCTGTCATAATACTCTGTGCCACAGAGTCTGTGGTTATCGTAATCGGGAGCTTAGTTACGTAAGAAGAGCTCTTGCGCATCGAATCCGACTTCAGCCAATGAGCTTTTGGCATCAGATTGCGTCACAGTATTAGCGGGTCTTTTAAGAGAGGCCAGGTACCAAAACACTTTCATGTTATTAAAATACATATATGAAGCATTTTTTAAATATTGCAACTTTTATTTCAATTACTAGCTTACCTTGTTACTTTTCGTTAAAATTGTCACATTATCCCACTTTCAAAATGTTTCTCAACACTTCTTGCTCACCATGCAACATGGCCCGCGACTGGTCTGTTTTTTTCCCAAGGAGGTTATATATATATATATATATATATATATATATATATATATATATATATATATATATATATATATGTGTGTGTGTGTGTGTGTGTGTGTGTGTGTGTGTGTGTGTGTACGTGCGTGGCACGTGTACGTGCGGCACGTGCGTGCGATGCGTGCGTGCGTGCGTGCGTGCGTGTGTGTGTGTGTGTGTGTGTGTGTGTGTGTGTGTGTGTGTGTGTGTGTGTGTGTGTGTGTGTGTGTGTGTGTGTGTGTGTGTGTGTGTGTGTGTGTGTTAAGAACCTCTTTGGGTTTTTCAAACTAACTGTCCGTGCTGTGGTTACGTCATGTCGTAAACTGGTAATGCGTAGAACGAGTAAAAATCGGCGAACCGTAGTTGCTCACCCAAATCTTTCCACCATTAATTTTAGGTATCGAAGCTCCCAATTAGATAAGCGCATCACAACTATTGGTGTCGTAAGGTACTATATGTAAATCAGACAACAGGAGCGGTTGTCTATTCTTTTTTTTTCTAACGAGGCATCTGAGGGTAGTATCCCCAGGATGAAATACGGCATGCCTTTTCGCGTCTTTCTCGTAGAGTCGCTTGATCTGCAGCACTGCTTGATACGGTCGTGATAATGCGACATCCTGCGACAGGACCGAGAAAGAGGAAAAAGGCATGCCATATTCCATCTTGGAGATACTACCCTCAGATGCCACGTTCAAAAACCCAAGTATAACCACAAGGTCAAGCGGTCGTCCATAAATTACGTGAAACTAAAGTGGGGGAGGGGGTCTAAGGCAGTATTACATAGAGGAAGGCGTTATTAAATAAGTGTAACGTAACATTGATTTTTTACATTTTTCAGTATTTGCTGAAATATTTCCTTTCTTTGAGTCTTGTAGTAAAACATTAAAATATTAACTAACTAGTTGAATGTGGCGTCGCCGACGCCAACGCGTAAACTGTTTGAAAAGTATTTTCATGTGTTGAAAATTTCTTTCATGCGTGGCTTTGTTCAAATACGTTCTTACAGTATCTGGCATTGGACTTGACAATGAATCATAGTAGCTAATGATGCTATACTCCTCTTCAAACATTCCAGACATTTACGGCCATTTACTCCATACGGGATATGAACTGGTAATATTGCAATTTCAAAATTATAATCGCCGTAAAAACTACTTGGAAGGCATTGATGATGCGAATAGAATTTAGTACAGCTATATTTCTTACGATTTTTGCTAATATACACAATAATGCACAAAGATCTCCTGTAAGCTGTTCTTCTGGGTTATTCTCTAATCGTAATATAAGATCATTCTCAATTAGCTCGGAAAATTCTGACACAAAATATTCTAGAACTACATTTAATTCTTCCCCGGATTTGCTTAACACTTCCATATTTTTCTCTCCTAGTTTTTGAAGAGACTAAAACTCCACAAACTCAGTCTAATTTGTGTACTTCCTCTGCTGCAATTGCTTCGTATGTGTTGCAATCTTTTCGTATTTCTTCAATGTATGCAATCGTTTCGTATGTGTATCTATGTAAATATTAAAAGCCGACTATTTTGTATGTTTATGTGAATGAGGTGTTAGTTAAGTTAAATAAGAATCAGTCCTGGATCACATTCATTTGAAAATCGGTAGTTGTACGCTTGAGAACGTAAAAGTGAAAAGTCAAACGTTCATTCATTCTCTAACATTACTCACAGTTTTGGTTTCTCCGTAATCTCTTGAAATTCACTTCACACTTCATTCCAAGGCAATACTGTTCGTAGATTTTTGCAAATTTATTTAAAAAAATATGGTAATACGCCTTATGGATAAAACTTAAAATGAAATATGCCGCGCTATTCACTCTTTTGTTCAAATTATATTCACTTGTTCACTTAAAAATGTCAACAACAATGTAACTAACATCTTGAAAGAAAATTATGGCGTGTTGAGCGAAAAATGACTTTGGGTACTGGAGTTTAATCAACGCCACCTACATAGATATATTTAGGTGGCGTTGATTTAATTCCCGGCTCACTAAGATTGCAGCGCCAAACACGCAAAAGAAGTTTATGAAAATTTCTTTAAATCTTCTGGCCGGATCCAGAAACAAAATATCAGTTCCCCATCAGGAGACCTCACGCGTCTAATGAGAGCTCAGATGTCTCGATTGTTGCCCGGGAAGATGTTTAGCAATGATTGACGGAAACCACACATTGCGCACTCGAGGAGTTACTCAAATACTTTATTTAGTCTCTTCGATATTTTTACTATTGCTAAATTTGGATACTATTTACAACAAATATCTAATATTATGAAGGGGATTACTTCCACTGCCATTATTAATATTATTTCTACCGTTACCCTGCTATGCTCATAAATTCTCTCAATGTTAACATTAATTTGTTACTTTACTTTCAATGTAAATTGTTGTCTTGCATTCGGTTACACGATGTGACATTTAATTTAGCGCCAAACTTCTTAGCTAGGCGTATGAATTCCACGGTCTGCTTGATTCTTCACTGCACTGAAGCAGTTACGGCAATCCACGGCGCCCCGTGTGCATGACGTTGGAGATGTAATGTGTTTATCATAATAATCTCAAAAGGGCACGCAATAGCGCATTAGTTAGTTACTTAGCACTTATTTGGCCTCGTTTCACACGTTTATTCTCACTAATTTCTGTCAAAGTTTTGTCTAATTTTCGGCAGAATGTTATATAGTATCTTGGACACGTATTTCCACTGAGTTTGCACCCGCATTCACTGTCAGCTTCGTGGAAGTATTCCCTCTTGCACAATTGGTAATGGCAGCCATGAACCGCCAACCTGTACTTGGGTTTCGTAACGTGGCGGATTACACTGTCATTTTTACACCCCCTGCCTCATAAAATTAATCTTTATAACAGTGATTAGCACATGTTTGAGGCCATGAGCCCCGTTGAGAAGGACTTTGCGTATTAATTAAAAAGATTCGTTTTATAAGGCGGGAGGTGTAAAAATGACCCAATGTCATCCACCGCATACGAAAACCCAAATATAGAGAAGACATGACGCATTTTTTCATTAGAAACCAGCCAACTTCTGAGTTTCATGGGATTCGAGGAATAGAATTCTTCGTCTATTAGATCCCTCTAATGTACCCTCTCCGACATCGCATCCCTGTACGCCTCGGTGTGAGGCAGAGAGAAAAGTAGCCTTATGTCCTCAATTAGGAAAGTTTATTTGGTCAGGGCGTATATTAATCTAGAAGTAGTGTACTTCGAGACATACGGCGACGGCGGCGACGACGGCGGCGGCATACGACGGCGGCGACCAGATATGTTCAGGTGAGGAAGGGCTTTCTAAGATAGTTGCAGGTAAACTGTCGAAGTATAATTGATAAAACCATTGAGTTTTGGAACTTAGTTGATACATGCGATCCAGATATAGTGATAGGAACAGAAACGTGGTTAACAGATGAGGTAGCTAATTCTGAAATTTTACATTACGGTTATAAATTATATCGAAGAGATTGAAAAACAAAAGGCGGGGGCGTTTTTCTCTGCGTCAAGACCTCGTTAATAGTTAGGAATAGTTGGTTTAGTGACAACTTTGAAATGTTAGGAATGGAAATTGACGTACTAGATAATTCCGTGGAAATTATTGTTTGTTACAGGCCGCCTAACGACTGTTATGAAATTTTAGATGAAATCGGTGATAGGGTGGAAAACAGAAACGGTCGTTCTATTCTTGTCGCTGGCGACCTTAACTTTCCTGGCGCTAACTGGAAAGGAGAGATATGTGTTAAATATGAAACTTGGTGAGACTCGTGAATTAGGAAAAGTGACAATTACAGTTCGTAGAGTACGGTCGCCAGCTGTTAAAAACAGCACAAATTAAACTTTTGAACAAAGCCTCGCCTTAAAACAATGATAAGTCGAGGTGACCATGCGTTTACCTAATGAATTATTGTCGGGGCTAACACAGAGAACCCCTAAGATATCGAAATCGAGAAGATTGTTGTCACATTCGAAACCTTTCGAAAGGACGCTCCAGATTCGGAATAAAACAGGAACATAAATTCTAAAGGATCTCGGAGAGTGGAGATATAACAATCCAAATATCTTACAAGTGTTATATTTATTACAAATCTATGAAAGAATACAGAATCAATTTTTCTTGCTGTACAGATACAGAGGTTGCTGCAAGAAAAACAATACAGAATTACGAATGCAAATACAAAAGTGAAAGACGGAGAAAATGCCGTCTCTATACAAAAAAGCTGTGAGCAACACAGGAACACGATTTAAAGGCGCTTCCAACAATACGCCTGAACCTTATACAAAATTACTGTATTCGAAACAACCTCAACAATGTCCACTTTAGGACGAGGAAGGCGAATACACGAATAGACAAAAGTGACAAAGAAGCCGACCTCGGCTATCTTTCAATACAAAAAATGGTGATAAACAGAACTATTACAAACGAGCCATTGAAAATTGACACCAAATTTAGTATGAGTGCATTAATACCAAGTCATATGGAAATGGATCTTTTACCAAAACTTACGCCTTATTACTGTGACGTCACGGGGTTAGACAATCCCATAACGCCCCCATCAGCTATGTAAAGAGGCTCACTAACAGAGAGGACCAGGGTACGCGGCGGAGCGATGGCCGGTAAACGCGCCATCTGCCCGCAGCTTTTCAAACTGCGGCGCCCGAACTAGTGGGTAATGTTTCTTCCGAGAGGTTACGAAAGGAGGAGAACATGCACCCCTCCAACAATTTCCCCAGGCGCGAGTAACATAAGTATCGCGGCACACCTCGGAGGAACTCTCTTTTACAACTACGACGGCGATCGGAGGAACTCTCTTTTACGGTAACTGCGGCGGCGACCAGAAGAAGCTCTTTTGCTACAACTGTAACGGCGAGTACAAATAGATAGTATAGGAGTTTACTTTAACTTGATAGTTAAAAGCTAGCTCGGAAAAGCGTATCTTAGAAAAGTCAAGTAATTAGGAGATTGAGTGCAAAATCATTCGTCGCGGTCACAATAATTCGGAGAGCAAGCCAAGTAACTGTTTTGACATCGGAATAACTTCAAAAGTTGTAAAATTCGCGCAGAAGGACAGTAATTTAATCCAGCATCTCACATTGCACGCTGAGATCACATGCCTAAAGTGTGGTAGGTCGGCCGAGTATGTGAACATAACTCTTGCAACATTAATAATTTCGAGGCTGGAAGCGCGAACGAACGTGTACGAAGCGGTGGAAGACGGGCGACCCCAGGAAGAAAGAAGCGTAGGCGAGAAGGACTTGGTCTAGAGCGAGGATAGTACGGTTTCGGAACGAGAGAAAGGTGTGGAAATTGGTGGCTTGGCGGCGTTCGAGCGGAAGGGACTGCTTTTGTCGCAACACAGCACGCGAGACGAGGCGGCAACGCGGGGTGAGCGGCAGAAAATCCCCAAGGTTACCTACAGGTGAGCGACGCAGAGCTGATGAGGTAAAGGCAGTGTTAAAAGTGGGTGAATCGTCTAAAATAGGAGGGAGAAATATCTCGAACTGTGTGAGGGGCAGTTTCCAGGCCATTTACCGCACGTGTCAGTAGATTCATTTAAAGAAGTCTACCTTGTACAATTTTACGTAAATGATTCAGAAATTTTATATGTTGTACAGTTAATATTATCCAGAAAGATCACTTTGTTGTATTATGTTTCAAGTAATTGCTTTTGTGACATGTAAAAGGGTTTGAATTAAGTAACGTGAATGCCACGTGTATTATTTGGGTTCAGTATTATAGTGAGTGCGAAGCCCAAGGCTAGCACCTGTGAAAGGGTTTCTTTGAAACAAGTATCAAATTCATTTGAAAAGAAGCCGTGCACGGAAAACTAGAGGCCAAAAGAGTAAATAATTTAGTAGGGTAAAAACTCAGAAAGGAGTAATTAAATCCTAAATTGTAGTTGATGAAAGTGTGTTCAGGCAGTCGAGGTGACGCCTATATGTTTTGTTTTTTTGTCTTGTTTCATTTTTTTCAGTGACCAGCTACTTAAAGTGCAATAACCTATTGTGAAATTGCGTCACTGTAAATTTTCTCATTGAATATATGTTCATATTATTATTATTTTATTTGATTCATTGTGTTAAGGGTTCAGACCTTTCTCATACCCGAAAGATCCTGCTTCCTGAGAATTGTAAGCTCGCTTCACGAGCATTCATGCTATGACGACCCACCAAGTGTGGTAAAGTAGGTAAAGTAGGTAGGTGGGGGTGTTACATTACCAAACTACGAAACAAGCAGGAAAACTCTGGAATGAAAGCCGGGCGGTCAGAGCCCATGCCCTGGCCTCGTTACGGTGATCATAACCCTGATGAGAACTGGTGGCCTATCCACGTCGGCTTCGCAGAGCTAGACACCAGCCGGCTTCTTGCCCGAGCGACAAAGTGATTTGACGGGCAAAGAGATTTGACGCAGCTTTTATAGGTCACTGCCGAATGCCGTACGGGCCTAGCTGACGCCTACCAACGAAGGTCCACACTGCCAAATGCGACCAAATGCCGTCTTACTCACGACAGGAGCGAAAATTCCAACGAAGCTCCAGACTGCCGAATGCGACCAAATGCCGTCTTACTCACGGCAGGAGCGAAAAATTGCAACATTAACAATATCAATTAGTAATGCACAGTACAAAAATGGCACTCCACAACAATTTCGGAGGCCAACAACCAACAAAACGCTGCATAGAGCCGCAACGCAAGCTACAAAAACAAGAAACAAACAGAGTAAACCTGCTTTACAACAAAGGCTAGTTCACACAACCATCAAGATACAACAAATATACCAAATACAAGATCCAATTCTATAACATTAAAATCATTGTTGCCTAAATCAGGCTAAAAATGCACTCATACACATATATAAAAACCATGATAATACGATTCGGAAGGAATCGGGCCTTTCTATAAAACATTATTAATGGCTCGTAACTAAGAGAAAGCGTGCGCCAGGCACGCCATACAGAGTAGAAGTGACAATGCAAAAGGCTAGTGGCGAAAGGTTATTGTGACGACTCAGTAGGAACCGGGCAGAAATGCGAGGTGCGCTGGTCACGCACCGGCTTAAATAGGCCTCCCTGGAAGGGGGGTAAGACTGAGGCGTAAGTGGGGCGTAGCGGGGAAATATCGATACATTCATAGAGCAATACAAACTCCTTGCCTACGAAGTATGTTTGCCCCTTAGAGAGTAGGCAAGATGCAGTGCATGCCGGTGATGCGGCATGCGATGGTGGTGGCCCCTGGCAGAGATGCCTGAACTAATAGCTGGTGAATATGAAATAATTTTCATTTTGCCATAAAAACCTTATTTTTGAGGCTACAAAGGCAAACAAGGTGTCTGTACAACCCTAAATTTACTCTAAATTGCAGATTTTGTTGGTAGAACCCGGTCCAATTGATGGTTCTCTTATAATAAATCAAAACCTGTTTTGAAATGAATAAAAAACTTTGCACATTATACCAATTTTTTCTCAGAGTGAAACCAACCGAAAAATTAGATGTTAGTAACAAAATCTTAGGTTTTTGGAACCTTCTCATGGCCATGAGATTACACTTTGAATTTTAAAATTTACCATTTTTGAGAAAATTGATGACAAAAAATTACCCATATACTAACATGCTTAACCTAATTACAGGATAAGAGCTTACAAACTATGAGTACAAAATCTTCTCAGATGGACTTCTCAGATGAATGTTGGCTTCTAGTTGTTGATGTAGCACCAATATTCAATAGTTGTGGCAACTAAAATTTTCAAATTTAACAGTATGCGACAGGAAAATTCAAAAGCGCGTCAATCGACTGGTATGGGAGCAGGGATTAACGCAGGTAGTCCACCAACCCACGCGGCAGAGCGCAATTTTGGACATTTTCCTTGTTCATCCTGCAGAAATGTTCCTTTCTTGCGACGTCTTTCAGGGGATTAGAGACCACAAAGCAGTGATGGTAGAAGTACAAAAAAATGTAATTACGCGACCTAAGGTGAAAGGAACGATAGTCAGACAAGATAGAAACACAAACGTCGAAGGTTTACGTAGTTTCTTAAGAGAAAAATACGACTATTTTCTTAGAACAAAAGGGGGTATGGAGGAACAATGGGGGGCTTTTAAAACAATCGTAGAAACAGCTTTAGATACGTTCGTTCCTTGCAAAATACTGAAAAGTAATCCTGATGCTGAATATTATAACGGGGCGATACGGCGTTTAAAGAGAAAAGTTAGACTAGCATTTAATAGGAGACATCGCAGCATTGCTGACACGATAACTTTTAAAAAATACTACAGGGAATTAGAAAAAGAAAAGAAAATTGCGCATGAATTATTTTTAAGAAATATTTTGGAGACAGGAAGAAATAATTGGTCAGGCTTTTACAAAAATGTCCGCAGACACCGGGGGAATAAGGAAGAAATTCAGGAAATTCTAGACGCAGATAACGCGCCACTGCACGGTGACCAAGCGAAAGCAAATGCGTTCAACGCGTATTTTGTATCGGTATTCAAACCAAAACGGGCGCAGGAACAAGTTCATTATTTTCCAATAGAAAACCAGTTCAAGCTTCATGCATGGGAACTCCGCGAACGTATAAAATCACTGAAAAACGGTAAATCACGCGGACCAGACGGCATCTCGATAAATTTTATTAAACTCGGTGGGGAGGCAGTATTGCCGTATGGCAGTATTGCCGTATTTGTTAAGATTATTCAATGTTTCAATCAATAATGCAAGTTTACCAGACGATTGGAAGACAGCTATAGTGGTCCCAATTTTCAAAAAAGGTGATAAAACAAAAGTTTGTAATTATAGACCAGTATCTCTCACATCAGTAGTATGCAAAATAATGGAGCATTTAATAGCCGGGTACATTCGCCGCGAATGGGAAAAAGCGAACTAGATTTTTCACGGACAGCATGGGTTTAGAAGTAAATATTCGTGCGAAAGCCAAATCGTTTCTCTTTTGCAAGATCTAGCTGACGAAGTCGACGCGGGTGGGAGGGTTGATGCAATCGTCATCGACTTTGCGAAAGCATTCGACGTAGTACCGCATAATCTACTTATCAGGACATTATTAACTTCAGGAATTGATGCTAGAGTTGTGAAGTGGGCAAGCGAATTTCTTAGAGACAGGAAACAAAAAGTTCGAATTGGCACTCAGTTTTCGACTACGGGTACTGTTACTTCAGGGGTTCCACAGGGAAGTGTCATAGGGCCATTACTTTTCTTAGCGTACGTAAATGATCTCCATGTTACCATACAATCAAAGGTGAGTTTATTTGCAGACGATTGTGTTATATACCGAAAAATCAAAAGTAGCGCTGACGAACAAATATTACAGCAGGATTTAGAACATTTACGTGATTGGGCTGAAAAGAATGACATGGGAATTAACGGATCGAAAAGCAAAACAATAACGTTCGGGCGGGGACGAAATTATGAGGAACCAGACTATCGTTTAGGTGAGGTCGTCATTCCAAGAGTCTCATGATGCAAATATTTAGGCATTCATATAGATAGTAAATTAGGGTGGGAGAAGCATATAAATCAGGTAGTTAGGAAAACGTGGAAGTCTTTGCATTTTGTAATGCGAATTCTAAAGAAAAGTTCTGCAAACGCAAAAGAATTAGCATATTTTTCGCTGGTTCGCCCTCTCATGGAATACGGAGAGGCATGTTGGGATCCATACAGAAAGTCGCACCGGAAAAATCTAGATAGAATACAGAGAAAAACGAATAAGTTTACTTATAGAACTAACGCGATAAAAAAGGCATGGGAACCTCTAGAAATGAGAAGAACAAGGGCGAGGCTTTGCGCTCTTTATAAATCGTACGTAGGTCAAACAGCTTGGAAGGAAATTCAGGTTAGACTAGAAAAACCAAATTATTTCGGCCGAAACGATCACACTCACAAAATTCGAACAAGGAAACAAAATTCAGATCTTGGGAAATTTTCCTTTTGTAACAGAACAATTAAAGATTGGAACACTTTACCCGCAACAATTTTCAAAGCTTTTCCTCTAAGTGTTCGAAGTTTTAGAAATAAGTTAGAACAAAATGATAGTAATAGACATTAAATGAGTAAGTGCTGTGAAGTGCGGTGAAGTGCTGGTCAGTGTAACTCAAAGCAAAAACAGTGTAGTGTAGTGTAGTGTAGTGTAGTGTAGTGTTGTGCAGTGCAGTGTCGTGCAGTTAATTGTAGTGAACGCGATCAAAGAATTAAAAACAATAAATTTAGCCAATATTTATGTAGCTTGTATTAAATTTTAGCATCACCGACATATAATTATAATTATTATATATCATACGATTTGAAATATTTGTTATAATACTTAAAATTAGTGATTTTTTTTTAATTTGTTGCGTCTACACCTTGACGCAACGCGTCTCCAAGCCTCTTAAGGGGCGTTGAGCGCTTTGCACTTCTTGGAGTAATCATCCATTAACGTGCTTTACTATTTAATATTAGTCATGTCTCGTTACGTCGCAGTCAGTCAGTGCCTTTTATCCCTTCGGCCAGGGGCTCGACGGCGTTGGATCCCGGGGTTCCTGGCCGGTCACCCAACCACGAACCCGCGAGTCTCGAATGTGCTTAACCTTCGTGACTTCACGGAGCGTAGTAAACGCATTCGGCTAGCGCCGCCGGCCGATAGGATGATTATTGCATGTTCGGTTTGTATTGTACTCCTTTATTATTATTGTTATTATTATTAATATTGTTATTATTATTGATATTGTTATTATTATTAATATTGTTGTTATTATTAATGTTAAGTGTTATTATTATTGTAATTATTGTTAATTAACTGCCACCGGGTCATACCCAATTGCAGTTCAAAATAAATTTATGTATGTATGTATATTATAGACACGATGTCATGTGTAGAAATGCGTTTAGGCTCCGTCCCTGAGCTTTCGCTCTTACCGGGGTATTGTTCCGTGTTCTCGATGTGCACAGTGATTACTTTATCTGTTCTGTATGTATGTGTATACTGTGTATTATACTTGACCTGTGTCGTATGTCTGTGTTACAGTATTTATTTTGTAATTGTACCTGTTGGTCACCCACCTCGATGACGGTAGCAGGGATCGTCATAAGGACCCTTTAGCTTTCGTCACCGAATGCAGGCAAACGTCCTTCGCCACGGGAATGCCGGTGGTTCGTCTCGTGTCCACGTGCTCTTGTTGCCGCAACTCCCCTTGCTTCTGATGCAGTACTAGGCGGCTTTGAAGTTTTGTAGACATATGAATATTGATATATTCACATGAATACTTGTAGAAATTATATAATTATGTAATTTTATAGTTGATGCTTAATTTGTTAATCATGTTATTATACTTTCGAGGCTCTGATGAAAGTCTTATTGTATATCTTGAAAGTTTAAAATAGTTTCTCGGTTTTTACAAATTTTCAAACATAGAGTTTCGAAAAGTCTAAAAATATCTTTCTGTTTAATTAGTTAGTCATAATTAGCTGTATTAAGTAAAATTCCTAAACTACGCCAGAACGACAGGCGATGCACGTTATGCAGCTCATATTCAGTTAAGACATGTGCCACAGTTTTGTCTGTCATTTTTTAAAATTTATTTTACGTCAAAAAACAGTTAAAACTGCGTATGACGTGCTATGGGGAAAAGTGAATTGTGTGCACATTTTCAAAATTCTGTGATCCCTACACTAAGTCATATACTACTTAAATTTTGAAAACAGAAAAAAAAGAAAAAAACTCCCGTGTAAAAGAATCTATTTTCAAGGATAAATAAGCAATAAATGTTGGCTCTTATGCATGTTGTCCTTCGGAATAATACTTCCTGCCGCGACAACATGGAAACGATAATTTGAATAATTGTATTTCCCACTGCATTGAATAAATTCCCACTGCATTTGAATAATTGCATTTCACATGGGCACGTGGGGATGTCTGTTAACCCTCTTCTATGCAGATATTCGGAGAAGAATCCGTGGCCAGTTGGAAACTGCACCGTCTCTCTCGATGGTTTGAACCATTCAGCCCGTACACTGAAGGAAACATTTGGCACAAATGTTTTCGTCGTCCTTCGTGTATCATGCGTGTCCCTACGCCGTTGCCACTCCTTCAGCAATCGCATCAGCATTCTTACCTCATGTCTTCAGCTGCAACTAAAGTAGTTCCGAAAATTTTCAGTTTCCTTGCTTTGTAAAGCGCGTCTTGCAGCGAGTTTTCGCACTCCCAGTTTCAATGGAAACAAACCTGCTAAGATTTGAAGGCTTGTGGTTGAACTTGTCCTATAGACGCTTGTTATTGCGAGTAGTGCGACGCGGTGACCCCTATTGAGCAGGGGCGGTTCTTGATAAGGTTCACGAAACACCCAAATAATTGAATAAAATAGAATAAACACTTCGTTATTATAATCACATTAATAGTATGACTTTTTTCTGCTCATCTTTGTATAATTTTAACACCAGCATTACATTGGCAAACCGATGTGGCTACATTGATGTTCACGTTTTCGAAACACCACCTTGCTCAGACCTTTCTCCGTAAGAACCATGTGACTTCGCTTCTGTGTTATCATAGGGCGCTTTCATTGGATTATGTTCACACTTACGCCATGAACTCCGCTTGGCGCAGAACTCTCAGGCTATCACGCACACAATGCAGATTGAAATTTAGCCAATTGACTCTAATATTTATTTATTTATTTATTTACGTCAAAAAACAGTTAAAAACTGCGTATGACGGGCTATGGGGAAAAGTGAATTGTGTGCACATTTTCAAAATTCTGTGATCCCTACACTAAATCATATACTACTTAAGTTTTGAATTTTGAATTTTGAAAGGGAGAAAAAAAAAAACAAAAAAACTCCCATGTAATAAAATCTATTTTCAAGGATAAATAAGCAATAAATTTTGAATTTTGAAAGGGAGAAAAAAAAAAAAAACTCCCATGTAATAAAATCGATTTTCAAGGATAAATAAGCAATAAATTTTGAATTTTGAAAGGGAGAAAAAAAAAACAAAAAAAACTCCCATGTAATAAAATCTATTTTCAAGGATAAATAAGCAATAAATTTTGGCTCTTATTACTTCCTGCCGCGACAACATGGAAACGATAATTTGAATAATTGTATTTCCCACTGAATTCTAGAAGACGTGCACAGAAAATGAAGTTACATTTATGTCCAGAAGCAAAACAAGGGGCCATCTCAGCATTTGCTCAATGGATCAGGGAAACTGGACGAAAAACCTGATCGAGATGGGGTCATTGACCCGGAAGCTGTAGTACAATAGTTGTTACAGGTTGTTTATACTCATTTATACAGTCCAAATGGTAAATAATGCATTATGTATCATTGTTAAAATTAATGTTACTTTTCTTGTGATGCTCAGTATAGTCTCTAATTGTATAGAAACAGTTATGCAGCAGAAACGATTTCACTTGGGATTTAAACTTTTCTATTGAATTTAATCGTTTAATGTCATCTGGCAAAGTGTTGTAAAATAATGTACATGTATTGTATGTGAATTTTTTGTAATGAGCTGTTGATACTGTCACCTGATGAATATGATTTCTACGTCGAGTGTTATAGTAATAGACTTCGGCATTTTCTGAAAATATATTCCCGCCCTTAAGCAAGTCATTTTTTACAAAAACCACTGATTCGTAAATAAAAAGACACGGTAATGGTAGAATTCCTAGATTAATGAAGAGAGGCTTACAAGAATCACGTGGGTGGGATTTGGTTATTATTCGTACAATTCGTTTTTGTAATCTAAAAGTCTGGGAGCTATAAGATGTATTTCCCCAGAATATTATGCCATATCTCAGGCGGGAATGAACATTCGCGAAGTATACACAACGAGCAGTATGAAGGCTGACTGAATTTGCAAGAATTCTGAACGCGTAGCATAATGAACTTAATTTTGTGTTCAATTCATTTAAATGGACGTTCCATTTAAGGTTTGACTGAATTGAGAGACCTAAAAATTTTGTTGCATTAACATGAGTCAATGGTACACTGTTCATTTTCAATGGAGCACAGAATTGTTTATTTGAAATGGAAAACTGCATTAAAACCGTTTTCTTTTCGTTTACTATTAATTTGTTATTTCGGAACCAATTTGAAACATCTGATATTGTACTATTTACGGTTTCTTTATTGCAAAGGATGTTCGTATCATCCGCAAAGAGAACCGTTCTTCCGTTTCGAATCGTCGAGGGCATATCGTTTACGTAAAGTAGGAACAGAATAGGGCCTAAAATCGATCCTTGAGGAACTCCACATGCAACGGGCAAAGAGTCGGAAAGGTGCGTACGTAATGTTCCATCATTCCAGTAAGGTATTTCAACTTTCTGAGATCGTTGTTTAAGGTACGAACATAACCAATCTAGAGCAATACCACGGATTCCATATGAAGGTAATTTTGAAAGTAAAATGTCATGATCAATGATGTCAAAAGCTTTTGAGAGATCTAAAAATAATCCAATAGGTGCCTCGTTTTGATCTAATGATGAGGCGACATCTTTAAGAAAAGAAAATATAGCTGTTTCCGTTGATTTTGATTTTCTAAATCCATGTTGGCAATCTGAAAGCGCGTCGTGTTTAGTGAGAAAGGTTTCCATTCGTACGTAAAAAAGTCTCTCTAATATTTTTGAAAAAACTGATAGAAGAGAGATGGGCCGATAATTTTGAATTTCATTTTTGTTGCCTTTTTTGAAGAGCGGCTTAATTTTAGCTGTTTTGAAAATATCTGGAAACGTTCCAGTGCATAAAGATGCATTAAATATGTGAGTTAACGGGTGTATAATGGCATACGCACAAGTCTTTAACAAAGAATCTGGGAATTCATCTAAACCGGACGAATATTTATTTTTTAGTTTACCGATTATTTTGAGAATTTCATAGGAAGAAGTTTCGGAAACGAACATTGTGTCTAAAATTTTGGGTGCACTGTCTGTTTTTGAATTTTGTGCCTGAAGACCCTTAGTGAGATCGGCAGCAATTCTCGAAAAGTATTGGTTAAAGAGACTAGCCACTGTTGCCGGATCGTTGACATTTATATCGTTATATTTTAAAACAACATTCTCTACGGGTTTTCTAGTTGATTTGGTAGTATTTTTTATTATATTCCACATTGATTTTGTTTTATTATTTGAGTTCAAAATATCCTGATCGTTTTTCATGATTTTTGCCTGCCTTATGACTTTTCGTAACAATGTTTTGTATTTTTTAAAGTAGATAAGGAAATCTTGAGATACGTCATGACGTTTAGAAATGAAAGAAAGAATTCGCTTGTTTTTACAAGATGTCCTAATCCCTTGTGTTATCCAAGAATTGCTTTTCCGTGAAATATTTAATTTTCGTTTTTGAAGAGGAAAGCAAGTGTTAAAATGAATTGAAAGAGTTGAAAAAAAAGAATTATATTTCTCGTTTGTATCAACAGTATTATAAACCGCTTCCCATGACTCCTGCATCAAGTAGTCTATGAATAATTTAATTTTACTTTTAGTAAACAATCTAGTCATACGTGTATTATTTATTGTGTCAGTGATCGCATTTCTTATAATGGTAAGAATTTGTGCATCGTGGTCACTGTATCCTAAATCTTTTGTTTCAACTTCATATCGAGTAGTAGTTTTGTTAATTATAATTTGATCAATTGCCTTCATCGAATTTTGTGTGATTCGTGTAGGTACATTAATTGTAATGTCTAAATTGAAGGAATTAATTAAATTGAGAAACTTTTCTTTCTCGCAAGATTCGACCAGAAAATCAATGTTAAAATCTCCGCATACAACAATGGATTCAAAAGAGCGATTGCTGACTTTGTTAAGTGTTATCTCCAGGTTTTCTAAGAACAAAATATAATCTGCAGTTCTCTTTGTTGGAGGTCTGTAAATGCAAAGTATTATCACTTTTAGTGAAGTAAGATGTACAACAGAAATTTCGAAAATATTTTCAATGGAATACACATTTAATTCTGCCAAGGGGATAGAATCAATATTATTTCTAACGTAAATACAAGAACCACCATACGTAGGACCTTTATGCGATTCTCTCTCTCTACAATAAAAGCCTGCGAGGTAAAAGTTTGGAATTTGGAAAATGCTAAGTTCATTAGGAGATAACCAATGTTCTGTAAAGCAAAGAACGTCCGTTTGATTTAGATCGCTCTGTAGAGCTGCCTCGATAAACTCAGTTTTATTTGAAAGGGACTGAACATTATGGTGAAGAATGTTTATTTTTTGCAAGTACCTACACGAATGTTTTTCTGCTGCATCTGACTGTAGTTGCTATATATTTACTCCATTTTTACCTCGAGTGCGTGGTCGAAGGTTGTAGTGTGTCCGGGCAGTGACAGGTTGTGAGGAAGATGGGGCATCAGATGAAGACGAATTGGTAGTGGGAATGGGAGAAACGGGAGTAGGTTCAGAGGAAGAGGCAACAGGGTTCGAAATAAGGGTGGGGGTGGAGAACGTAAGGAAGGCGAAAGGGACGGATTTTTGGCAGGAGACTGCGTAGGACTGGAGTTGATGATGTATTGTGCAAGTTTGTTACCGACTGCATGTTTTCCAGCAAGGTTCATGTGAAGACCATGCCGGGTGAAGTGTTTTGCTGAGAGGAAATTCATTTCAAAAAGTGTGACATTTGTTTCTCTCAGCTGCAGTTTCAATTGTTGGTTTGCGTGCTTAATCTCGCTGCATAGTGTTGGTCTGTTGTACCAGAAGGGCAGAGTCGAGACTACAATGTTAGTATTTTGGGCGGCACATTGTAATTTGTTAACATGTTGTTCAGGTGTAAAGTTACCGCCCAAGTTAATGTCATTCTGCCCTCCTATGATAATGACTGTGTCCTGATTGGTCATTGTTTTCGTGTGGGTGTCCAATTCTGCAGTCACATCTGCAAACCTCCCGTTAGGTTTAAAAATAGATGAGACTGAGAAATTGGAGGGTAACTTCCTACTGAGAATGGAGGAAAGATGGCGGCCATGACTGTCAGCTAAAATAAGTACCTGTTTTTTAGGCTCAGTAGGAATGTCTTTGTTTTCAAGTGAGCTAGGATGCGCAGCTTTACGTGTTTTGGTTTTGACGCGCTTCCTAGCCTGTTTGCGTTGGTTTGTGCATGTATTTGTCGATGGTAGAGAAGGGTGGTGAGGATCAGGAAGGCGAGGAAAATCTGTTTCATAATCTAAAACACTAAATTTGTTTTGAGTTGTGACTGGATGCGGTGTCTGTGTCTTTTGTACAGTCACGGGTGTACGGTTGGTATTATTCGCAGTGTTGCCGACTTGTACCCAACCGTCTGTGTAGAGAACGACCTCTTCCAACCTTCGGATATGTTGATCTAAATTATTGTTTATGTGTGTGAAGGCTTTCAGAAGGTCGGCTTTGAGAGTGTAGAGAGTAAAGAGAGTAGAACGAACAGTAGCCATGTCACGAATGCGTTTTAATGTACGTGATAAAAATTGAAATAAATACAAGAAAACCCAGATAAGAGCAACAAAAACCTAGCTTTGTATTTTAAAAGTGTTAAATTGATGTGTATTAAATAAGTTAAAAATCAAGATTCAATGCAAAAACTAGAAGGTATGCTACGCACAATTCTAATGGAGCTAGTACTTACGAAATTTGGCAATGTGGCTACGTAGAATTTCGTCAACTTAAGCTGCAACTGTTTAATACAATCAGTAGATTATACGTTACCGTAATTAGATAAAAGATAATATCTGAAAGTTTGTCTTCAATATATAGAATAAGATTTGAAACAAATTCACTTTGATACACTGTCCTCGTAACGTTCAAAAATTCGTTTAAAATTCGTAATCTGTTTGTCTTGGTTATAGCCAAAAAATCAGTCGAAATTATATTCTCAGATAACCTGCAACAAGTAATAAAAGCACTTAAAACACACTAGGCACTGTCAAATCGCTAAAAGTAGTAGATATTCACAAAAAATGAAGAGCACAACCAGATGCGTCCGTCTCGTAAGATGGCGTCAACCAGTTCCAGATGGCGTCAACCAGCGCCAACCTGTTCCGTATGTACTTTTCCCCATGTGCTTTCCGGTAGGCGTCTGTGACCTCTGCGGATGTGAAGTCGAGAAACATCTCTTCGACGGCTTCGCTTCGTTTCCGAGGTCACTGTACTCTCGCCAGGTGCTGTGGAAGATGCAATTTTAGGCCGACAGTGATGCAACCTGACTGTTGCATCACGGACTTCTGATTGGCGCTTATGTATTCCCCCTCCCAAAGTTTCGCCATCGCCTCCTATGAATACTTCCTCTCCTTTCAGTAGATTGGGAACCCCAGTGGTCTTGTGCCTACGACTGGACTCTTTAGCAGGTTGGGGGGGGGGGTATGTCTTGACTAGAGATGAGAGATGGGCTTAACAGCTTTTCTTCAATAACTGTTTTACAATAACAGTTGACTCGAAATAGCTGTTATTAATAACAGTTGAAAAATAACAGGTCCATGACCAGCAACCTAACATGGCCGACTGCTAAGAGTTAAAGCAGTTGTGGCGATTGCTAAGAGTTAAACCACGCAAAACGAATAACGTTGGTAGCACCGTAAAGCTTGTGCAGCTACCTTACGGCGCTTGGTTGCTCTACTTTCCCAAACATGTTCGGAAAGTTTTCCAAACATGTTTGCCAAGGATGAATAGTAATTCATATAAAGTGTAGCAAATGTGTAAATAATATTACTAAAATAAAAGTGATTCGAGTTTAGATTGCAAATATCCTTTCAAATATGCAACTTGTGCTTAGTGAAGTGACGAGCGCCAAAAATAATGAGGAGAAGCAGTGTTTTTGCTTACCAATAGCTAGTGTTAATGACTGTGGAATATCAAGTATTATAATGCAAGTTATTTGACCGTAATTCATTTTATTTTATCGGACATAGGGAAATATCAGTCTATCTCACATAAGCAACAATGGGACGGAAATAATTTCACATATATATTGGACGGACTTCATTTAAAGGACAAACTTCTTATTGTATTAGTATTGTATAGTGTTATAGTGTTAGTAAGAGTTATAGTGTTATCGTATAGTGTATACAATAAAATATAAAAATATTGTGGCACATGGTTTGTAATAATGACGAATTATGTATTAATGAATCTATAATTAGAACACTGGCAAATCATGATTGATTAGCTGCAATGAAGCTGTTATCGTACAAAATGGTTGCCACAAAAGCTTGTAGTAGTTCGGATTAGGCCCAGTAGATTGCAGTTCTATGCATTTCAACCGATAACAGCCAATAACAGGATAAACAAAATAACTATTATTTTGCGTAATAGTTACGAAATTTTAAGAAATAACGTTTAGCTGCTAAGGGCACATCCCTAGTCTTGACCACACTTCACACTAGGAAGTCTACATTTAAAAAAATGGAGCCATTTTGGAGATAAGTTTGAAAATGCCCCTGGGGCTTCATGTAAAGTTCCCCCCAATTTTAAAGAAAGTTATTCAAAATCGCAGCGCCTTGAGTCGAACCAGATGGACCGGGTAATATCCATATTGAAAAAAAAATCATACATATAATTTAGGCGCTAGTGATGTTTACAGACAGACGGACGGATGGGCGGACGTTTGGTAAAAAACTACTTTTTCGGTATTAGGGGACCCCCAAGCGTATATTCCCGTTGAAATCTCGAAATCGATTTTCCGCAGCATTACGTAACTATACTAAGTGTATTACTCCGCACATACGTACGTAAACGAGAAAGTAAAACAAATTGTATAGCAATCCCACCCAAGCGATTCTTCTAAGCCTCTCTTTATTAATATAGGAATTTTACCATTACATTGTCTCTAATTTACGAATCAGTACTTTTTGTCAAAAATACCTTCCTTAAGGGTGGGAGTATATTTTCAACAAACGCCAATGTCTATAACTATAACACTCCACATGGTAATCATATTCATCAGGTGACAGTATCAACAGTTAACTACAAAAAATTCACATACAATACATGTGTTTTATATTCGTTTTAGCAGGGTTGGTGTGTGGACGTGCCTAACTTCGCTGCGCTTACTTTGATAGCGCTCAGACCTGGCTTGGTTCGTCTACCAGAGCTTTTCAGCTAGGTCGAATTCAGTCGCTGTCTGGAGGAGAATTCTAGCGGCCGGCTGCTCTGATCGGTAGTTTTCCGTGGTTTCTCCGATCAACACCAGGCGAATGCCGGAGCAATACCCTAACAAACGGGCCACGGACCGCGCGCGAGCTGTCCTTCCTCTTCCTTGTCCTATCCTCTCCCCTTACACACACACTTACACTAACATGCACTACACTACTACATATCCCGGGAGACCGGTCGGGAGCTTAGAGCTTGTCCTGGCTGGGGCGGTGCCCCGCTGGTGGGAGAGTCCTGGTTAGGGGGAAACCCCACTAGCCGACGGTAGGTCGGCGCCGGATCTCGCCATCCGGCGGGGGAAGATCACCGCCATCTCCCGAGAAAAAACATGCACTACACTAACGGGACTAATGACCATAGCAGTTGACGCGCCCGGAAACACGAAAAAATCAATCAATCAATCGTCTACCAGAGAACTTTCTGCGTAGTGTTTGTGTTCCCGCAGTGTGTAGTAACCAAGACTGGTGAACTCGCAGTGAACGTTCCACGTGAACAAGCGACCAGTCTATGTCATGCGACACAGACTCACCAACAGGGCATACTCTTAGTCAAGCCCTACTTACGCTTCACAATAGTGACATCAACGCCTTCATCAACACTGACAATTCGACGCCGCAAGATCTGTCATCAGAGGAAGCCATCACCGGTTCCGTCCCTGACCAGCATTGAAGGACGCTCGGAGGCTACCCAGTCGACAGGAGCTACTCTCAGCACACAGCAACAACCTCCAATGTGAGGTGTGGTGAACAAGAAAACGTCAGCTGTGAACATAACTTTCATAATAAAAGAAGTGCGGAATCCAACAATTACAGTGATCCGCCTGCCCATGATACACCTACAGTGACCTACAATATAACACCTCAGTAAAAATCAGCTTTGGTCTGCTTGCTAGTAAAGATCCCATGCCAGAGGACACAAGGTTAGAGTATCTAAAAAATCACCAATAAGATCAAATAAGTGGATCAAATAAAGAGACACTCAAAAAATCCGAACCACTACAGAATAAACTTGAGGTGCTACAGAATAGCACAGAATTTCTCGTAGCAATGTTTTCTAATTTCCTTGGAGTGGACTGGCTTTAAGGTCTTGCTCTATTCTCTAGTCAGCTGTCATCTATTGTCACCCAAAGTACATTTTTTGGACATTTTCTCAACTTTTCGGTTTCCTAATAGCAGAACCAGAATATTACGTCAAGAATATTAAAGAAGAGAAAAACCTCGTTCTAAATAGAAATTTTCATTGATAAATCTGAAGCCGTTTTCAAAAAAATGGCGATTAAGCATTACTGTAAATACGAAATTTGAAGTTTTTCACAGGAATCTATTGAGTTTTCGAAAAACGTCATTTAAAGTCATCTAAACCACTTATACTCACAAATGCAATAATGTATACAAATCGATGGAAATGTGTATATTAACGGCCTGAGACATTAAAAAAATTACATTTGTGTAATTTTTGAAAGACCCCCCCCCCAAAAAAAAAGAGCAGTATGGAGTTTATGTCATTATTTGTTTGACACTTCTCCTACAATAAATTGAAGAACAAATTTGGAGCCGTTTTTGAGAAAATCTTATTTATGTATTTTTTTAAAATTGCAAATAATGCACGCACTATTAAACGAAAACTGCTAAAATTAAAAAAAAATCTACATGATCTTTATGTAAGAACTATTTATGGACAACAAATTTCATTTAAAGGAAAAATCTCTATCTTCAATTTTATTGTTGTAGGAAGACTCCGAAAAAAATCAAACTTATGCAATTTTCGAAAATTTAGAGTTAACCGAGAAAATCGGACTTATGCCACCTTTATAAGTGTATTTTCCTCTGTTCTTAGAAGAAATTTAAAGAAAAAATTTGGAGCCGTTTTTGAGAAAATTTTAAAAATGTCCGAGGGGCTTCATGTAAAGTACTCCCAAATTTCAAAGAATGTTTTTCAAAGTTTCAAAACTGGAGCCAGATGAAAAAAGGTTCCTTCAATTTGGAAAAAACTCCCACGCATGGTTTAGGCGCTAGTTGTGTTCACAGACGGACGGACAGACAGACGGATAGACAGGTTTGTTCACATATGACAGACAGACGGACGTTTTGAAAAAGCAACTTTTTCGGTACCAGGGGATCCCAAAACGTGTATTTCCGTTGAAATCTCGAAATCGATTTTCCGCAGCATTACATAACTTTCTCTATACCACGTATATTACTTCGTATATACGTATGTATACGAAAAAGTAATAAAAACAAATACCCCTAAAATATATTTCTAAGAACCTTCTCTGAATTCGAACCTGACAAGAGGATCCAATAGGGCATTCTCAACCGTATGTTAGATTTCAGTTTTAGAAGTAGGTTTTAAATATAAGTTAGCACGTAAGCCTTTCAGACATATGTAAAGTTAAGACTTACAGTGACAGATGCACTACCAACATAAATCAATAAAAAACATTATTTCACAACACTTTGCCAGATAACATTAAACGATTAAAATATTTTCTGTATAACTGTTTCTATGCAATTGGAAACTATACCGAGCATCAAAAAGGAAAGAAATACTAATTTTAACAATAAGTCATTCCATTGAAAATTTTCAAGTTTATGACAGTGAGTTTCAGATAATTTTTGTTTTCTATTAAGTTAATGCCTTTATAATGAAAAGTTAAACTACCAAATATGAGTCTTATTATCAATAGTTTTCCTACAACAATTAGAATATTGGCAAATTTTAGACGGAGGGGGAAATGAAAAAGACTCTGAAAAGTACATGTTGCGTAGCAGGAAAATGAGAGATATACCATTTTAAACATAAACTATCATATTTTAAATGGGTAGTGTACTATAAAGAATTTTCACTTTAAATAAATATGGCCGACCTGGATGGCCGAGGTGGCTAAGAGCGAGTACCGACTCAGCGCTTCGGTCCGAAGGGTCGCGGGTTCGAGTCCCGCCTTGGGCATGGCTGTTTGTCCCTTGACTTTGTATGTATGTGTTGTCGCGGAGGGCCTCGCGTTCTGCTGACCCCAGATCAGAGGAGCCCGCAAGTGTGTTGGTGTCTAGTGTATGGTCGAATATGCGTCCCATCGGGGCGTAAAGGATAACCGGCTGTCAGCTGGATAAAAGCCCTAGATGAAAAAAAATAAAATAAATAAATATGAAATCCAACAATAAATTAAACGAATATTTATATTTCCGAAACCAGCATATTTTTTAGCACGATGTTTGGGTAAGGGTAAGATTATTACTTAATTATGCTGACTCCCAAATTTCATGATAGAGCGTTGAACCATTTTTGAGTTATTCAAATGTTAATTTTGTGCTTAAGGTTGAAAGTCGCGCGCGATGCTAGGGATAGGGGCGCTCGCTCAAGGTTGCGCACTGCTCCGTCGCGAACAGTACTGCGATTTAGGGAAATAACAGAGAATTTCTGTTTGTTGAACGTATAGTAGAGTTGTTCTCATCGGTGAGTAAAGATCTGTGTTGTTGGTGTGGTTGTGAAAATCAATGAAAGTGATACAATTGCTTCACTGTCTATATTTGTGAATAAGTTTAATAGTTTCTGGTGTTGCAATTCGATTGGTCTACAAAAGCATAGTAAGTAGGAAGCAGGAGCAGGAAGAAGAAATGTGACACAGGAAGTATGTAATAAATTGCCTAATTTAGTAGTAGATGACTTGATATGCCATCAGTGCAGGTTTAAGATATCGAAAATGTCTTACACAGTTCGTACACCTGAGACAGGACAGAAACTAACGAGAGAAAATTAACCACTAAGCAGGAATACAAGCGTCCAGGAGTTAAAAAAACAGGACACAATAAGTAATATAAATAAATGTTTAACTCATCTCGGTCATTAACCTGTAAGAACTTCATTAACTTGTTGTATGACAAGTCTAATTTCCGAACATAAGCTGAATGGCATTTCTTTGTTACCAGTCATAGTAAGGGTTCCTGTGACGGCGTAGGCGAAACAAATGTTTGTACGATAGTATCCAGGGAACTCAGACCACAAATCCTAAAGAACTTTTCGAATGAGCCCGGACTAACTTTAAAGGAATTGTATTTTCATTTACAAATAAAGAAGATGAAAAGACAAAGTGTTAAACATCAACAGGTTTATACGACTAAAATCTGTGCCAGGAACACGCAGCATCCACAGTGTGATTCCAATGTGAGAAAATAAAAGTTCTGTCAAAACGTACTCTTGTTCTTCTGAAGATCCTAGAGCAGGCATGTCAAGGTCGCGAGTAAGGTAACAAGCTTACTAGAGCTCGCGGGCACTACGACTCGAGCAACTGGCGTGAGATTTAAAAGTAAGAATTGTACAAATGGTATGGAATGGTGGTGTTACTGGATACCTGGCCCATGACAAGTGTTTGGGAGAAGTTACCTGACAGTTATTGTCACACGTTTAATTATATTAATTCCCATTTTCTCGTTAAAGCAAAGAAATGAAATACTGCATCAGATTTCAAATTCCTAACTAAGAGTAAAATTTTAAAAATTGAATAAAAAATATCTTGATTTCGTATCAAGTTTACTTAAGAGTGATAAAAAAACATTAACTTTTTACATTCAGATTAGAAGGTTTAACTGACAAATATGTCTGTTTAAAGCCCTGTATTTCCGTAATTAAGAATTGTTAACTTATAGAGACTTGTTAATGTATTTCATATTATTGCTAAATACAATAAATAAGTGAATGATAACACAAGGCAAACCGAAAACAGGGAAATAATTCGTCATTCGAACATATTCCTGTCACGTAGCAAAAAGGGAGAATTTAGTAAGACAATAAACATGAAATAGTAAAGAATACAAACATAATACAATTCCCGGTTCTTTGATAGAAAAAATTTGACCAACATATTTTCGTGTGAAGCCACTATTCCCCGCCGCACGCCGCTCCAGCTTGCGCGTGTACCCCCCTTTCTGGATTTTGAGAGGAAATGAGCGCGGAGTCAGGGAAAGTTGTCCGTGCCCGTAGAAGCGTCGGGGCGGGCAAGTACCTCGCGCGGGTGCAGTTTGACGCGGCTGTCCTAGAGAAAAAGTTGTGCATTGGGATCCTCAATTATGCCGTGGAGAGAGGCCCAGACTGGGCAGCGCTGTCCAGCGTAGAGAGAGGAATCCTGACTTGCTAAATGGGTTAGACTGCCTTCGGCGTTCATTCGCTCCGGTAAGTTGTTTTTATTTATAGCTCACGTCTTTTCTAGAGGTCCACTTTCAAACTTACAGAGTTGAAAGAACGTATACAAAGCAATTAGAGAAAAAAATGTTAAAATAAAACGGTTGATTTTGTTATTACATTTTTTAACTTAATTTAATAATTTTTGCTATGAAATATCTAAAAATATAAAATTAATTTTATGTGCCCTATTACACATCATATTCTCTTTTTAGATTAATACTATAAGTTAAAAAAATATTTGCTCATGGCAAAACTGATGATAAACTTTGCCGGGCGCTCTGAAAACCGAATATTTTAAATGCTCATTGTTAAGTTACTATTCTCCCCATGCGCGCAAGATCACAAAACAAGAAAACAAGCGGGGATAATTAAGAGCTGGCTCTTGACGTGTTGGCAATACTGCGACGAAGATCACAATTGCGGCGGTTGGTGCCAGTGTCAGTCTGCTACATTGTTGTGACCGGTTCGCGCTCATGTATATATGAGTATGTATGTATGTATCTGTAATTTTAATAGTATCTGCACATTAAATTTGACTTCGTTATTCATTGTAGTTGAAAATCCCGTTATGAATTTTCCTTTCTTCTGGGTAATCTGAATTTTTTTGTAATACGAGGCAACATCAGTCCCAATTACCTCGGATTATCGCGACTCAACGTAATTATCACTTATGAAACCCTGTATCCTGAATCGTTTGATGAAAATCCCATCTCAATATCTTTAACCATTGAGAATATTATAGGCGGATGATAAATGTTAATTAACTACTTAACTAATCGCTTTTATTTAGTGAAAGTATGAATACTTATTATTATAAATACAGTAAAAATGTTTCCGAAAAAGAAGTACAAAAAGTTCCGAATATCGAATTATTTCTTTACAGTACATTTTATAATAATTTACTCCATGTACGAATATTGTGTAGATGTCTGAAACTTAAAATAAGAGTCCAATCAATTACATTTCTGGGCTTCTCTGAGTCTCCTATCCTATATTTTTTTATTTCCATATGGCATATTTTAGTAGGAAATAAAGAAAACATACTACAAGAAGAATAACACTATATATTTAATGATTCAATTAATACATTTGATTTTACGTTGATCCATTTACAGGGTTGTCAGATGGTTTGGAGATTCTCTTTCCTAAATGCAAACCAACTTCCCAGATTATTAGCTTAAAAAAGGAAACATTTGGATTTCTTTACGGAAATAAAATATTTTATTTCCTAGAAGTACGAATCCACTTTCGAAGTTCTTAGGAGGGGGCACTGCCCCCGGCCGCCCTGTGTACACGCCTAAGAACCCTTGCACACGAGCGTTGCGTTGACGCGCGGTACTTAACCTAAAACACTGTATCTTATGCGAAACTACACACGAGCGCTTTGGCTCCTGTGACAGGAGCCTAAGGTTACTAATTAATATGTGCTTTGTTCGCAGAAAAAAGGCGCTTCGAATACATTGCAAGTGATATCGTTGAGGCACACCGCATGATTAATTGTCTTAATTGATCCACAATGTTCCAAGCCTTCAGGACTGCCTCCTGTAGGTTCTCCTGGGCACCATTGATTAAAACCGGTGTTTGCCAAAGGCTCTCCTGCGAAGAAAAAGAAATGAATCAGGGACCTAATAATTATAAGGTGTCTTAAAAAATTGAAACATTTTATTGCGTATGGAAGATAAACAGACAGCTTTTTATGGCTATATTATTACAAAAAAGTTAATTTCAAGACTTCTGTCTTAAAGTTTACTAGTTACTTCTTCTTAACTACTTAGAAGAGACCTTTTGACAGGTGCAGGTCGAAACCTGGCCTCGTTTTTTTAATAGAAAAATATTCACTATTTCTATGCACTGTGAAAAAAATATTTGCATCGGAAGTTATTGAAAAAATGCATGTTTCACACTTTTCACGTTGCACATCATCGTTATCGCTAGGTTTGTTCAGCACTGCCTATAGTGAATGTTCGCCGAGACAAAAAGCGCTTCTGCGGGCACGAGCTCCAATTCAGGGAGCAGAACACTGAGCTAATGGGACTGCTTTCGCCTTTGACAAGCCGCGAGGGACAGACCCTATTCTTCCGGCGCACTAGTTCTTAGACATTGAGAAACAGAAATTCAATGTGATTCCTAAGTTAACCTGCGGTATGCATGTAAATTTAACATTGTTGGACAACCATCGATTATTCTGACCCCGAGAAACCAATTGTAGATCATGATCTGAATTGGTGCCACTTGTGAATTAGCCTGAAAATCAAAAATACTTGTGACGATCAATGTTTTGGTTGACAAGACGGCTTGGAGCAACTTAGAAGAAGATAATGATTGGTTGATTAAAATTTTTATAATCCATGAGACAAGCATTGCCTTCGGTGCCGCTCAAAGCCGCTTTGCCAAATACGTCACATATTATAAATAGTCATTTGTGCTTATGATGTGGCTCGATTTGTGCTGAAATGGCGGCAGTTTTTGAATTAAATATAAAAGAAATTTTAAAAATTAAAATATAATGGAAATAATTAATTTGTAAAACCGTAAATTTTAATTGATGCACAGATTAATTCGCCTAAATGTAATCAATTTATTTGGCCGATTAATCGTATTAATCGCGGTTTAATCTATTGTCAAACTAATAGCAATTAACCGCTAATTACAAACTAAAGAACAAACAAAATAAATCCACAGATTAGAACTCTGGGAAACAATGTTCCCAGAAATGAACTTCTGTTTCCCTTCCAGCAAATTGTCAGACAATCGGCAAGTAGAGTTCCTAGCGAGTAACAGCGCTTCGTCAGTCGTTCACGGTCACACTGCTCGCTGCAGAAAGGGTTGATCACGGTGTTACCGAAAACAGTGCCGTTAGTACTGACCCACTTTTTTTATTTTCTTTCAGTGCACGAAGGAAGCCAATTAGTTTACAATGAATATAAATTGTATATATCTTTCAATGGAAAACATTCGGCCAGAGTTCGACCTGTACCTGTTGAAATGTCCTTTGTTAGTTATTTCTGTTAATACACATTACATCTATACATTTGCATAAAAGCACATTCCCATGGATCTGAGAATATTTCGAAATTGTCTCCACGACGTCGCGAAGCATTCTGGTTGATTATTTAGGGTCTTCTATCATAACACCCCATTGATAGGAGAACATATACAACGAAAATTCACTCATTTACATTAGGAACGTAGTTCCTGTAAGTACGTTACATTACACTTCCCCACACCTATAACCAATATTTGCTCTATTGCAACACTCGTAACTTTACAACGAGAAAATGCATGTCCATTGTGCCCACTACCCCCTTTCACACATTCTAACGGGCGCGCGCGCGCAAGCGCACACCACACACGCACACTCTTCCACACGCATACACACACGCGCGCGCGCAAACACACACGTGTGGGCACATGTGCAGACACAGGTGCAGACACACGTGCAGCGACACGTGCAGTGGCACGTGCAGCGACACGTGCAGAGACACGTGCAGTGACACGTGCAGCGACACGTGAAGCGACACGTGAAGCGACACGTGAAGCGACACGTGCAGCGACACGTGCAGCGACACGTGCAGCGACACGCGCGCGCACACACGCGCACATGCACACATGCACTCATAGACGCATACACACCCTTTCATTATCCAAAGGCCTTAAGATTTACCCAACAATATTAGCATAACAGCAGGCTAGCATTGTATACGTACCAAATACCGTGACGTAGTTGGCTTCCTCATGCTTGTCGTGGAAGCCGACGTGAAAGAAGCTGGAGGAGTTGAGGAAGCGGTCGATCATGTCCTGGGCGTACGCCGCCTCCTCTTTGGAGTTGAGGATGAGCAGGCGGGCGCCTTCGGCCTCGCACGCCTCGTTCGCCTCCTCCCACGTGACGGATTGCGGGTGCAGCTTGTAGAGGCCGCCCTTCCACTTGTGGTAGCCGGGGCCAGGCGGCGGGGGAGGCACTGCGCAGGTCGCACGCAGCGAATTCTGTAAAGCCAACTCCGAAGGGGAACGCAAAACTAGATTTAGTCAACGCTGCAGTGTCCCACACAGGGAAAGTTAAGCGTTCGATATTCCCGACGACGGTTTTTTCACCATCGATAGGGGAACTAGATCGAATTCAGACACTATCTGGGCGAGAATTCTACCGATCTGCTGCATTGATCGGTAGTTTTATGTAGTTTCTCAGTCCAATACCAGGCGAATGTCAGAAAGTTATCATGGATGGTTGTAATTCCCAACTGCAGTGCTGAGGTAAGGAGCGCGCCCTGTAGTGTGCTCTCACTGCACAGGGTGAGAAATTATTTGTGGGTGTCTCTTGCAACGCTGAGGGAAGGAGACAGCCCTGTCGCGTGCTTTTACAGTGCAGGGGGAGAAACAAGTAATGGATGGGCGTGTCTCTAGCTGGATGATTGTAATTCGCAATTCCAACGCTGAGGGAAAGATCATATTGTGGGGTGTGCTCTCACTGTGCAGGGCGAGGAACTTGTAGTGGGTGGGCGTGTCTAGCTGGATGGCTGTAACTCGCAGTTGCAACGCTAAAAAAGGAGCGCGTGCGGGGAGGGGCACTCTCACTGTGCTGGGTGAGGAACATGTAGTGAGTGGGCGTGTCTCTGGCGGGATGGTTGCTAAAGGAAGGGGGCGTGCGGGGGGCGCTCTCACTGTGCTGGGTGAGGAACAAGTAGTGGTGAGCATGTCTCTAGTTGGATGGTTGTACTCTCAGTTGCAACGCTAAGGGAAGGGAGTATTGCGGACGTGCGTTTTCACTGTGCAGGGTAAGGTGCAAGTGATGAGTGGGCGTGTCTCTAGCTAGATGGTTGTAATTCGCAGTTACAACGCTAAGGGAAGGGGCGTGTGCGGGGGGCGCTCTCACTGTGCTGGGTGAGGAACAAGTAGTGGTGAGCATGTCTCTAGTTGGATGGTTGTACTCTCAGTTGCAACGCTAAGGGAAGGGAGTATTGCGGACGTGCGTTTTCACTGTGCAGGGTAAGGTGCAAGTGATGAGTGAGCGTGTCTCTAGCTAGATGGTTGTAATTCGCAGTTACAACGCTAAGGGAAGGGGCGCGTGCGGGGGGCGCTCTCACTGTGCTGGGTGAGGGGCAAGTAGTGAGTGAGCATGTCTCTAGTTGGATGGTTGTACTCTCAGTTGCAACGCTAAGGGAAGGGAGTATTGCGGACGTGCGTTTTCACTGTGCAGGGTAAGGTGCAAGTGATGAGTGGGCGTGTCTCTAGCTAGATGGTTGTAATTCGCAGTTACAACGCTAAGGGAAGGGGCGCGTGCGGGGGGCGCTCTCACTGTGCTGGGTGAGGAACAAGTAGTGGTGAGCATGTCTCTAGTTGGATGGTTGTACTCTCAGTTGCAACGCTAAGGGAAGGGAGTATTGCGGACGTGCGTTTTCACTGTGCAGGGTAAGGTGCAAGTGATGAGTGGGCGTGTCTCTAGCTAGATGGTTGTAATTCGCAGTTACAACGCTAAGGGAAGGGGCGCGTGCGGGGGGCGCTCTCACTGTGCTGGGTGAGGAACATGTAGTGGGTGGGCACGTCTCTAGCTGGATGGTTGTAACTCGCAGTTGCAACGATAAAGGATGAGCGCGTGCAAGGGGAGCGCTCTCATTGTGCAGGGTGAGGAGCATGTAGTGGATGGGCACGTCTCTAGCTAGATGGTTGTAACTCGCAGTTACAACGCTAAAAAAAGGAGCGCGTGCGGGGAGGGGCACTCTCACTGTGCAGGGTGAGGAACAAGTAGTGAGTGGGCGTGTCTCTAGCTGGATGGTTGTAACTCGCAGTTACAACGCTAAAAAAAGGAGCGCGTGCAGGGGCACTCTCACTGTGCAGGGTGAGGAACAAGTAGTGAGTGGGCGTGTCTCTAGCTGGATGGTTGTAACTCGCAGTTACAACGCTAAAAAAAGGAGCGCGTGCGGGGAGGGGCACTCTCACTGTGCAGGGTGAGGAACAAGTAGTGAGTGGGCGTGTCTCTAGCTGGATGGTTGTAACTCGCAGTTACAACGCTAAAAAAAGGAGCGCGTGCGGGGAGGGGCACTCTCACTGTGCAGGGTGAGGAACAAGTAGTGAGTGGGCGTGTCTCTAGCTGGATGGTTGTAACTCGCAGTTACAACGCTAAAAAAAGGAGCGCGTGCGGGGAGGGGCACTCTCACTGTGCAGGGTGAGGAACAAGTAGTGAGTGGGCGTGTCTCTAGCTGGATGGTTGTAACTCGCAGTTGCAACGCTAAAAAAAGGAGCGCGTGCGGGGAGGGGCACTCTCACTGTGCAGGGTGAGGAACATGTAGTGAGTGGGCGTGTCTCTGGCGGGATGGTTGCTAAAGGAAGGGGGCGTGCGGGGGGCGCTCTCACTGTGCAGGGTGAGCTGCAGGGCGTCGGTGCGCGTGTCCCCGCAGCGCCAGCTCGACGGCTCCAGCTGCAGCTGCAGGCGCTGCCTGCCCGGTCGCCCCATCGCGCTGTCCTTCTCCAGGCGCAGGGACGCCGTCCAGTGGCCCGTGGCGTTGTGCTCGCCGCTCAGCCACAGGCGCGTCGCGCCCCCGCCCCCGCCGCCTGCCCGTGCCCCGCCCTCGCCACCGCACCGCTGGGCCTCCGTCACGGCTGACGCCAGCAGAAGGGCGCTCATACAGACTAGCCACCTGCGGGGAAACGGAAGAGAATTCTTGGAATAATCTCCCTTCATCACGTAACTTTGCGGCGGAAATTAGTGATGGCTCAGAGATGTATCTGCGGATATGGGGGGAGATACCCCTAATAGGGGCTCTTTCTACAAGTACAAGCCGAAATCTGACCTCAGATTTACTTTCTCGCCCTTACGAAGGTCCTTCGTAAGAAGAGCAAGTTCTGTAATCGTGCACCGGAAAACGGCGAATTTTCTGTAGAAAAACTCGTACAAAAAATTTGATAAAGTCTCTCGCTAAATATAGAAAAAAGTCTTCTATCATGTGGTATAGTCAGAATCCTTGATTATTGGGCTTTTGATACCAAAAATGAGATTGACAAGATATCTGTCAGTGTTCAATTCTAGCTCCTAATGCGTTCAGCCGATTTTCGTCAAAATTGATATCCCCCAGTCCATCTAAATGAACTCGAGGCTTCGAGAGTTTCAAACGGATATTTTCACACATTTTCACACATCAAAGTATGAGAGTTCTTTTGAATGCGTTTGATATACATCACAGGATAAACGTCATACTAATGTTATAACATAATCCATGCTGATATTGGCAGGTGATCCAGGAACACAAACCAACGCGTGTATAAAAACACACAAAATGTGTGTATTTTGTATAACTATCATTCTTTCGTTCGCCAAGAACGTTCATTTGATCATACTTTCATTCAACAATTTTGAGCGATTCGGTAGCCATTGATTAGTTGATTTAAATTTTTATAATAGATGAACCAATCGCGACCGACCAAAGCAGCCTTGTCGATTATGCTGCTTAAAATAGAATATTGTCAGTGCGTGCTTATGATAAAGATCAGGTTTGTGCCAAAAGGTGGTTATTTTTAAATTAAATACAAATGGAACATTAAAAATTGTGAAAATTAAAATTAATTGATATAATTGAACTATACATTCGTAAATTTTAATTGATTTATAGATAATTGGCCTAAATATAATAGATTTATGTCAACTAATCGTATAAAGTAATCAATTGTCGTACTAAATGAGATTAATCCCTCTTATCTATCTGAGAAATAAAACAAAATAAATCAACATATTTAGTATACCACACACAATGCTCCCCGAAACTACAGTGGCGGTCAATAAACTAGTTACCCCTAGCACCTCCTATGATAACAAAGATGAATCCTAATATTTTTCCGCGCGAATGTCTCGGTACTTGTATAATCAGTAACCCTAACCTAACCTATCAGCACAAGACAGCAGCCAGTGAACCACGTTTTCGGCTAAACAGAGTGGAATCAAGGTTCAAAGGTAGGAATTTCATCACTCATAATAATAGAGCCAGTGTAAACATTTATAGTGTACACAGACGAAGCAAATTTCCGAAATTTAATGCAGACCACGAAGAATGTCCCCACGATTGGATCGACGAATCTACTTAGAAATTTGGAAGGATTCTTTCCTATCAGGACCTTGCTTCAAACAAATAATTTATCAGGTTTACGGTGTTCAATTATCTACTTCGGAACTATTAAGACACGATTACGAGTTTCACAAATCAATGGACGCATTGCAAAAAGAACACCAGATGTGTCAAAACGAAATATTGCGAAACGACTAGCTTTTGCAATAAGACACAAGAAAAGGAGGATTCTTGGTGGTACAATGTACTCTGGTCGGATGAATCCAAGAATAATAGGATTTCTTCTGATGAAAAAGATGTAGAAGCGACGCCCTCCAAATGAGGAAAACAATTCCAAGTACACTTTAAAAATGTGAAACATGGAGATGCTAGTGTAATAGTCTGGGGATGTCTCTCGTGGTATGGTATGGGCCTGTTGTTCCGTATAAAAGGAATTATGAATGCGGAGATATACAAAGAAATATTAATGTCAACTATGCTCCCTTATGCCGAGGAAATACTTTTCGTCGTTAATGCAAGACAACTACCCAAAATATTCCACAAAATTAGTCCTTTGTTAAGAAGATAACTGTAGCAGTTTTGGATTGGCCACCACAGTCCCCAGATTTAAATCCAATTGAAAATTTGTGGGAAAGTGTTGATAGAAGGATTGATCGATCCAAAGCAACTAATTTAGAACTTTTGTATATAACCGGAAAGTAGAGATCCTAGGGAGCAATGATAAGACTGCATGTCGTTCGCGGTCATGCTGCTCGCTGCAGCAAGGGTAGTCCATGACGTTAGCGAAATCAGCACGGCTAATTCTGACCAAATTATTAATTTTTTCAGTAACTTCTAGTGCGTGATGGCAGATATTTTTTTCAGAGCAAGTATAAATAGTAAATATCTTTCTATGCAAAGAAAATCAGGGAAGATTTCGACCTGAACATATTGAAAGGTCCCTTGTTAGAATCTTTTCCTTCTCCCTCACACCTTACGGCCGAAAGGATTGCAATGGCTTGGGGGAGCTACCTGGGGACGGTGATGACATATCAGACATGAGTCCCTTGTACCACACAACTTTTTCGTTTCCAGTGGTACTGCAACAGTCTGAATGTTTCTTCAGGATGAACATTCAAACTGCTGTAGTAGCTCTGGAACTTCTAACTTGCTCTGTTTTGGGACTGCTGCTTTTTGCGCGGTAAAAAATCTGCTCTTGACGATTTTCCATTTGCTTACTTCTCTAAATTTATTGTTAAAGAGTTTGTATCTAAAATCACGTTGAAAAAAGACGTATCAAGAAAAGATGACACAATTTTGAAAAGAGAAAAATAATTTATTCTGTGGATGAAAATAAATAAAAGTAGTTATTTAATTTAAAAATATCTACCCATTAGTGATGGAAGTAATGATTGAGATGATTAATTATAAACGTTTTATACAGAATGGTCAGAAAAGGGCATGCGAATGTCTCTACCAATACCAATAAATACCAACCGACATACGAGTGAAAATTTAAAAAAAAGTACATTTCCTGACAATACATCTGTCAATACTACAAGTAATGCAATACAGTAACAGTAATGAGCCTGAGGGGCACGAATAATATTTTTATGGGCATCGGTAAAGCATTAAAAACAACTATTTCTAAATAAATGTTCCAAATGCTAAAGGTAAACAGAAAACTAAGATATACGTACATTTGTTTGGAATATTAGATATAATATTCTACAAAATTGATTTGAATGACAATGTTGGTCTTCTTACCTCCCATACATGATGCAAAGTGACGAAATATAAATGTTTGCGTTACAACACTTGAACTTATATCCTTTTAGATATCAGGGTTTGCGTTAAGAATAACAAATATGGAGATCTCAATAACACCAGTCAGCGTCTGCTGTGACGTTCTTGACACCCTGACTCCTTTGATAACATCCATTTCCTTGGATTCTAACAAAGATAGTATGTATTTGTTTCATGATAAACTTGTATTTGGATCATAACAGATTAGAGAAATCGTATTGAAACTAGTGGTGTCTCAATTAACCGACGTTTTTAGAAGTTATGCGTCTTTGTTACCAAATACGTATAAAAAGACATAGGAGAAGTCTAAGAAGTCACTACAAGTCATATAAACCATTCCTTTGACTCTATTTTAATGAAATAATCTTAATTTTTGAAGTTCTAGCAATTTAGTTTAGCGAATTAGTGTTCAATCCCGCGCATATTCTTAATAACAAGTTTAATAAAAAATGTTTCATTCGCCCCATAAACACCCATTCATCAATGCACTAGAATGCAAACAATTTTTTTTAAAAATTTGAAAATAGAATACGCTTACATCTTCAATTAAATTAATAATACTCGTTATATTATTTTTAAAAAAGCAATGGCTTTGATTTTTTAAACGTTTCATTTCTTTCAGTTGGGTCTGGGGCAGCTCTAGCTTCCAAAGGGGAAACCAACCGGAAATAAATTTCAACGCCCTATTCCATTTATTACTAGCAATTGTTCTAAACCGGGTTTCCGGGTAATTGGAATAAATGCCTCTAAAACCTTGGGAAACTTGGATATCAAAAGTCACTGTCTGAGGTCGCGCAGAATATGTTCTCATGATATCTTCCTATAGTTTGCAACTACTTTCCCTCCAATTTGGTTGGCACAGTTTTACGCAAATTTCCTTTCCTAATTTTCCAAACATTTCTTGATCGAGTGAGCAACAACAAAAATTACTGGAAAATGAAATGTATTTTTCAATCTGACTGGATATCTCACGTGGACACAGTCGTGTTTCCTCTTTGACGTGGAAGTGATGCACATTTGTAGGCGAGGTATGGTGAAAGTAGTTTAAAGTATTTATTATTTAATAAGTAATTATTACACAAATAAAATTAAATAACTTGATACTATGTGGTTAGACCGAAGACCTCTAAGTCATTACAATGCATACATCCTACCGCGATCAAACCTTTTGCATTCTGATATTCACTCCAAACGGACTCTCCCTCGCATCCTAACCGCGATAAAGAGACCATAAGGTACGGCTGAGGAAGAAAGCCCTGAAGGGCGAAAATCGTGCCGTGAGAAGCCGAGTACATGCTAATCTACCAAGGTTTTTCTAAACTAGTTATTTCTATCCTGGCGCGGACGTCATGCATTCTCCTTCCAGCCTTTGGCCCCCTCAGCACCTGAAATCAACCAGCGCCATGGACGATCATCCGCACCATCTCTTCTGCGCTTACTTTTTGGACACTCACTACCATCCGCCCCCTTATGTGCTTCTTTAATTATTTGATGGTTTACTTATTTGCTTATTGTTTTACTTATTTGTTTATTACTTAATAACTAATTTAATTATCACTTTATTAACTTTACTTCAATTACTGTTTAAATTATTCATTGTTTACTTATTAACTTATTTATTTACTTTCCAGTCTAGGCTTCGCTCGTACTACTGCTTTCCTACTCCCTATTTCCATTTTCCTAATGGTCCGCACTTTTCCAAGAAATGTTTAATTAGTTTAAATTAGTTGACATTTCACATTGTAGTTGTTGCCCGTAGGAAAGTAGGGCATTATGAGAATATGAAAAGAATTTCGTCTTCAATGGCAGGATTATTATCGGGAGGAGTACTCGGATTTTGCTGGCACAAAGATGGTCATAATTATTTGTTTCGTGATACTACGAGGAGTGTCTTCTCTGCCAACAAATGGAGCTTCGTAAGTAGGAAGCAGTACAGCCGAATTGTGTTAGTTGTTCCTGAGCTGGTATACGTATAACTTGTCTCGTGTTCTACGCGATGTGACCAACAAGAATGGAGCACAGACGGGAGTATAGTATAATATTACACTGCTTTGAACAATTTAAATTATAATAATATTATTTTGCAAACGAAGAGTGTTCATTCTTATTAGAGTCTGTTTACTTCAAATAGAACGAATAAATCAGTTTATTTTTTTACGTGTGTCTTAAAATTTGCACCTTTTTCAGTAAGTATATATATTCCATCGCAATACTAGTGCAATTTTGATGCGAATTACTAGGATTTTTCTTGCAAAAGGCTCAACATAATGGCCTCTTTCATGCAAGAAAGAGTGTCACTTTTCGCAAGACGCTGGCGGTCAATGTGCAGTTGCGAGGAGATAGCCTGTGGCCCCTGGGCAGCTATATAACCCGTGTGGCGCTCTGAGCGAAGTGCACCACCAGCCTGGGGGCGGCAGGCGGAGCGGCGATGGCGCGTCGGCTGCTGGTGCTGGTGCTGGTGGTGGTGGTGGCGTCGGTGGCCGCGCAGCCAGCGTGCGCGTCTGGCGAGGAGGAAGTGGACCTGGCCGTGGGCGCCTCCGCCAACGCGTCGGGCCATCGGCGCGTGCGCGCGCGCCTGGACCAGCCGCTGGGCGCAGGCGGGTGGCAGCTGCGCCTGCAGGCGGGCACGACGGCGGGTGGGGACGGCCCCCGCAGGCAGTGGCTCGTCCTCACTCTGGACGGGCCCCCGACCCCCTCGCCCTCGCCCTCGCCCTCGCCCTCGCCTGGGCCCGCGCCGCCGGACTACCTGACGGTGCCCGACCTGGGCCGCTACCGCCAGCCCCCGGAGGCCAAGGACTGGTACAGCGCCGGGAGGCTGTGCCGGGCGGAGGCCGCGCGCCTGTGGGTGCCGACTTCCCGGCGCGAGGTGGCGCGGCTGTTCGAGCACTTCTTCCCGCCCAACGCCTCCGGCGCCGCGCTGCGGGACCGCATGTGGGTCGGCGCCGGGGACTTCGAGCAGGAGGGCAAGTTCGTCACCGACGACGGCGTGCCAATCGAGGACGTCGGATATGCCGAGTTTCACCCAGGACAGCCGGACGGAAAAACAAACGAAAATTGCCTGGCGCTCTTTAAAAGTGGACTACTAATTGACAATGCCTGTGGCAACCCTCTATCATTTATCTGCAAAAAATCACTCTAAAACCCATACCTATACGTAGAAACTTTTCTAATCTTCCTCAGAACAGAACAATGAATGTCAATAAGCTTCCGACCATATTTACAATAAGAACGTAGTAATATCAGTTTCATGTTGTACTTTTAATATATTTATTTTAAAGAAATAAAGAGAACACAAACGTTATATCTATTGCATTATTGTACTAAACCTGGTCGTTTCTGTGCCGAAAACGTTCATCTTCCTTGTTTCTGCTTCCGAAACATCTTAGGTAACGTTTTTTATGAAAAAACAGATAGTTCGAAAAAGGGACATATTAATTTGCCCTGATAAGACAATTTGAAATATTTACGAAAATTCTCAGTGATTTCTTCTTGGTCTCTGAAATAACTTAAAAATATTGAAAATCAAAAAAGTGGCTATGTGTACTCTTTTTATGTGTAGAGGAGGTGACAGTATTTTCTAAGAAGGAACCAAACGTTTTCTAATTATATTATATTTTGCTGGAAGACAGAGCTTCTCGTGATGGTCAGAGTTTTTGTTCCAGTGGGAATTTCCATCACGGCACCCCCATAAGCATAAAGTGCCTTAACAGAAATTCACACACAATCTTACATTCTCGTATACATACGTATTAACTAGGGATGGGTTCCCGATACTTTCGATACTTTCGAAAATTTTGAAGATGTACGGGGGCTTGATGTAAAGTACCCCCAAAATTAAATGAATGTTTTTCAAAATCGCAGAGCTTCGACTCAGGTCAGATCGATAGGGGTTTCTTCGATTTGGAAGAAATCCTACGTATGGTTTAGGTACTAGTGTTGTTCCCATACACCAAATGGAGGGGTAGACAGACAGACGGGCTGACATTTTGAAACAAAGCACTTTTTCGGTATCAGGGGACACCAAAACGTGAATTTCCGTTAAAATCTCGTAATCTATTTTCCGCAGCATTACATAACTTTCTTTATACTACGTATGTTAATCCGTTAATACTAGTGATGGGTCGATACCTGAATTTCTCGATACTCGGTATCGATACCATTACCTGTCTGAGAGCTTCGATACTCGATACTCGATACCATACTACTTTAAAGGCTCAGCAGCAAAAGTGGTTCAATCAGAATTGGAAGGATATGCTTTGTTCTTCACACATGCATACATGTACTATTTTAATTTTTAAAATTATTTAAATCTTTAAAATTTGGGGGTACTTTACATGAAGCCCCCCGGACATTTTCAAAATTTTCTCAAAATCGGCTCCAAATTTTTTCTTTAAATTACTTGTAAGAATAGATTAAAATACAATTATGAAGGTGGCATAGCTCTGATTGCCACTGTTAACTCTCAAGTTTCGAAAATTGCAAAAACGTGAATTATTTCCTGCGCCTTCCTACAACCATAAAATTTAAGATTGATATTTTTCCTACAAATGAAATTCCTTGTCCATAAATATCTTTCATTAAGGTCATGTAGATTTTTTTGAAATTTTTAGTAGTGTTCGAGCAATAGTGCATACAATATTTGCAAATTTAAAAATAACAAAAACAAAATTTTCTCATAAACGATTCAATTTTCCCCCCGAATTTTTGGTATGGATAGTACTAAATGCAGCCAAACCGATGACATAAACACCATATTGCTCTATTCTTTTGTTTTAAAAAAATTTAATTTTTTGACTTGTCTCTCACGTCTGAAATATTTACACTGGAGGCAATTGCTTCACTTTGTAAGATTTAACCCGCACTGTCTATGCGGGCGGGGAGGCTTGCGTGCTTCAGTGAGGTGGAGGGATATGCCGGCGGTAGCATGCTTTTTTTTTGTGTACATGGCTACTGGTAGGTCACCCATGGTCACCCATGCCGGACAGGCCAAAACTGAGGGACCAGACTATGTTGTGTCCTACCACGCCCTATCCATCCCAATCCTAACCGCCCATTCTTTCCTATCCTTTTTATCCTTCCCCCGTAACGACATGTTCATGTTGTTCTGGTTCTATCATCTACCATTGTGACATCTTTACCTTCTTGTGCCACAATGCTTTAATCTATTCTATCGGCCTCCCTTGGCCAACTCTTGTTTGTTTCTGACCCCGACGCTATTAGGTTTCGATGGCTAGGGAGTCTTTCCTGTTCTTCCTTCCTTATTTCTTTAGAGTGTAGTAGGTAGGCCTTATGCGGTAACCACCCCAGAAGCATCCAATTATGAATGGTGGATGATCCAACGGGGTAAGGTGGGGTTCACTAACCTTGGGAATTAAATCGTCACTAAAGAGTGGAACAGGGGTAGGCTGAACCCCTTAAGCTATGGTGGAAGCAATCAGCCTAAGGGATGGAAACCCCTGAAAGAAAAGCTCCGGGCCTCCAGGATTGGGGGTTGTGCTGTAGGCCAGCACCCTGCACACGTAAAATATCACACCGCTAAAAATCTCAGTCATGTAAATGCCTCGGATATATCAAAAGTGAAAGGACATCGGCAAAGAAAATGGACTCTGAATATTGGTAAATGGAATGTACAAAGCATCTCAAACAAACAACAAGAAGTAATCCAGGAAATGATGAGAAGAAACATAGATATAGCCGTGTAGTCTGTTACAAAAAAGAAAGGCAAAGGAAGCGAAAATCTGAACAACTTTGTGAACTTCTACAGTGGCGTAAACAAACATGAAAATGCTAAAGCCGGAGTTTCCATTGTCATCGGTGAAAGATTCGGTAAATATATAAAATGTTGGGAATGTATAAACGAACGTCTTATTAAAGTAGTGTTAAAAATCAGAGGAAAATACATAAGTGTCATAGGAATATATCATTTGATGAAGATGCCCCAATAGCAAGGAAAGATGATTTTGAAATGATAGTCAAAGAAACCATAGACAGTATTCCTAAGTCCCATGAAATAATATTTGCAGGAGACTTTAACGGTAGAGTTGGAAGGGAAAAGAACAACAACATTGTGGGTCAATATGGAGAGGAGACTCGCAATGATAATGGCAAGAGACTTATTAATATTTGCGAAGAGAATGAGATGAAAATTAATAACACTTTCTTCCAACATAAGGATATTCACAAGTACACCTGGTACAAACATACAAAAAAACTAAAATCTATAATAGACTTCTGTAAAACCAAACAAAAAACTTTACTCAAAATGCAAGATGTTAGAGTGAAACGAGGAGCCCAATGTAGCGACCATTGTTTGGTAATTGCTAAAATATACATACCATTTACTTCAAATAGCACGGATAAAGAAGATAAAGATGGATTTGTCATGAAACCTACCAAATACAAATTAAGCAGTCTCCTCGATGAAAGTACAGCGTATCTTTACAGAAAAAGACTTGAAGCTAAACTATTGGTAAAGCACAGGCCAATAGAAAAAGAATATGAACACATAAAAGATTGCATTCACCAAGCCGCAGAGGAGGCTTTAGGTACTTGTAAATTAAAACCGATTGATTGATTGATTTTTTCGTGTTTCCGGGCGCGTCAACTACTTCGGTCATTAGTCTCGTTAGTGTAGTGCATGTTATTTTTCTCGGGAGATGGCGGTGATCTTCCCCCGTTGGATGGCGAGATCCGGCGCCGACCTACCGTCGGCTAGTGGGGTTTCCCCCTAACCAGGACTCTCCCACCAGCGGGGCACCGACCCAGCCGGGACAAGCTCTAAGCTCCCGACCGGTCTCCCGGAATGTGTGGTAGTGTAGTGCATGTTAGTGTAAGTGTGTGTATAAGGGGAGAGGATAGGACAAGGAAGAGGAAGGACAGATCGCGCGCGGTCCGTGGCTCGTTTGGTAGGGTACTGCTCCGGCATTCACCTGGTGTTGATCGGAGAAACCACGGAAAACTACCGATCAGAGCAGCCGGCCGCTAGAATTCTCCTCCAGACAGCAGCTGAATTCGACCTAGCTAAATTAAAACCGAAACACTGCTGGTGGGATACAAGTCTAGAAGAAAAGATTAAAAGGAAAAGAGAGCTGTATTTAAAATGGCTTAGAGGCAAGACAAATGAAACTAGTTTACAGTACAAAACAATAAGTAGAGAAGTCAAACAAGGTGTGTTATCAAGGAAGAATAAATTATGGCTGGATAAATGCGATTATATAGAACAATTCATAGGAGGAGCACAGAGATCAGAAGCCTGGAAATTAATTAAATCTATTAAAAACAAATGAAAAAAGCAATATTGCATTATCAAACATCAGCATCAATAAATGGAAAGAGTACTTTGGAAGACCGCTGCCGAAACTCAATGAACATTTTTTAAAAGCAAGACTTACAATCAACATGAACAAATCTGAATACCTGGCAGTTGGGAACAATGAGATTGAAGATCTTCTGGAAAATGGGGAAAATGAAAGGAGTAAGCAAATATAAATATCTGGGAGTACTCTTCAACAAAAAGGGTAATAGCCAAGAAGAAATTGAGAGACGAATAAGCTTGGGGAGAAACGTGACACGAAGTATAAACTCTGTTATGGAACAAAATCATCACTAACACTACTAAAAGACGTATTTTCTCCACACTAGTCAAGAGTGTTACAACGTACGGCTCAGAAGTTTGGGCGGTTGAGAAAAGAACAAGAAAGAAGCTGTTGGTCCTTGAAATGGACTACTGGCGTCGAAGCTGCTGTTACAGCAGACGTGACAGAATCAGGAACGAAGAAATAAGAAAGAAAATGGATGTAAAGAAATCTATCCTTGACGAAATAGAGAAAAAACAAATCGTTTGGTATGGTCACGTTATGCGAATGACATACGAAAGATGGCCAAAACGAGTCCTGCAATGGGTACCGACAGAAAGACAGAAGAGAGGAAGACCCAGACTTGCATGGCAGCAGGGAGTGCGAGAGGCTATGACGGCAAGGGAAATGCAGGAAGATCTATGGTCAAATAGAGAGGCATGGAGACTGAGAGCGGAGACACGGCTACAGCTGTAGAGCAACTCCGTATTATATATATGTATATATATATATATATATATATATATATATATATATATGTATATAAGATTTATAAGTACATGTGATTTAAATAATGTCAAATAATATTTCTGAAAATTTTAACAATTTTCTGTAAAAATGAGCTCTAAATTCCGCGTTTTCAGAAACCCTCAAACCCCATTTTCTCGAAAATATCAACAAATATTTTCCTCAATTTTTTTCCAATGAATAGTGCTAATTGTACTGTTTAATATGACGTAAATTTCATTTTGCTGTATTCATTTGGTTTTTCAAAAATTATACAAACGTATTTTTTTAAATATCTCTCACGCCATTAATTTGCACATTTCCATCTTTTCGTATGCATTATTGCATTTGTTAGAGGAAGTACTTCAAATAAAGATTTTCAAGAACTCAATAGATTCGTGTGAAAAAGAGCTTCAAATTTCGCATTTACAGTAATGCTTAATCGCGACTTTTTCTAAAAACAGCTTCAAATTTTTCAATTAAATTTTCGAATTTCGAAAAGTCAAACTATTTGGAAACCGAAAAGTTGCGAAAATTTCAAAAAAAATTCTTTGGACCGCAATAGATGGAAGCAGGCAAGAAGGAGGAACAAGACTGTACAGTACCAGTCCACACCAAGGAAATTAGAAAACTTTATTATGAGAAGGTCTGGGCCATTCTGGAACACCTCTAGTTACTTTCTGGTACACGGTGTAATATGCGTAGTATAGAGAAAAATATGTAGTGCTGCGTGAAAAAACGGCTAATTTTCGACAGAAAAAAAATTTATTGCCGGCCCCTGATAACGAAAACGTAGATAAATCTAGTTGCTAAAATAAGAAAAAAAAACTCTAACACGTGGTGTAGCCAGAATCCCAGTTTTGTTTGTCCTTGATGCCGAAAAATCAATTGAAAGCAAAACGTCCGTCCATCCCTCCTTCGTCTGTCCGTGCGTCTGGTGTATGTGAACAAACCTAGTGCCTAAACCATGCGTAGTATGTTTTCCAAAGTGAAGAAACCTCAGTCGTTTTTGCGTGAACTGAAGCTCGTCGATTTTGAAAAAAATTCATATTTTTTGGGTGATTTTATATGAGCCCTATGAACATTTTCAAAATTTTCTCAAAAACGGCCCCAAATTTTTTTCTTAAATTTCTTGTACAAATATAGTTAAATACATTTATATAGGTGGCGTAGGTCCAGGATTAACACTGAATTTTCGGAAATTGTAAAAGTATGAGTTTTTTCGGCAACTTCTTGCGACTACAATATTGAATATACAGACTTTTTCTTCAAATGAAATTTATTGTCCATAAATAGTTCTTTCATTAAGGTCATGTACATTTTTTTGTAAATTTTAGTAGTTTTCGTGCAATAGTTGTGCAATATTTGCAATTTAAAAAAATTACAAAACAAGATTCTCTCAAAAACGGCTCCAAAATTATTCTTTAAATTTTTGATACTGTTAGTGCCAAACAAACCCTAACGACGACATACACACCATATTGCTCTATTTTTTGTTTTTTCAACAATTACAAAAAAATATTTTTTTACTTGTCTCTCACGTCGGTAATATTTTAGAGGTAATTTCTTCATATATTTATGAGTACATGTGCTTTCAACAATGTAAAATAAAGTTTCTCAAAAACACAACAGTTTTCTGGTAAAAGGAGCTCAAAATTCCGCATTTTCTGAAACCCTCAAACGCCATTTTCTCAAAAATGGCTCAACATTTTTTCTCCAATTTTTCCAACGGATAATATTGTACTGTTTAATATAACGTTAAGTGTATTTTGGTGTATCACTTTGTGCTTTCAGAAATTACAAAAATGTAATTTGTTTCAAATATTTCTCACGCTGTTTTTTGCAAATTTATATCGATTTCCATACGTTATTGCATTTGTGAGTGAAAGTGCTTCAAATGAATTTCAATGAAGGTTTTCGAGAATTCAATAGATTCCTGTGAAAATAGCTTTAAATTTCGCATTCACAGTAATGCTTAATCACCATTTTCTTCAAACAACGTCAATTTTTTCAATAAGCATTTCTATTTCGGTTTTACTCTTCTTTATTATTCTTTAAGTCATATTTCGGCTCTACTATTAAGAAAGCGAAAAGTTGAGAAAATGTCAAAAAAATGTTCTTGGGCGACGATAGATGGCAGCTGGAATAAGGATAGGACAAGACTGTAAAACCGGTCCACACGAAGGAAATTATAAAACTTTACTACGAGAAAGTCTGTGCCATTCTGTAGCACCTCTTGTTCGAACTATAATCTACTTTTTAACTGAAGAACGTTATCTAAGACATTTCGCAGGCTTAAAAATGGTAGATGGAAGTTTTGGGCACAGAAACGACCAAGTTTACTACAATAATGCAGTAGAAATAACATTCGTGTTCTCTTCATTTCTTTGAAAAAAATATATTAAAGGTAATAGGTAAAGGTAATAAGTACAGGTAAAGATAAAGGTATAAATATGGTCGGCAGCTTATTATCACTCTTGGTTATGTTCTGAAGAAGACTAGAAAAGTTTGTATACATATAGGTATGGACTTTAGAGAGACTTTTTGCAGATAAAAGATAGTGGGTTACCACAGGAATCGTCAATTAGTAGTCCACTTTTAAAGAGCGCGAGGCAATTTTCGTTTGTTTTTCCGTCCGGCTGTCCTGGGTGAAACTCGGCATATCCGACGTCCTCGATTGGCACGCCGTCGTCGGTGACGAACTTGCCCTCCTGCTCGAAGTCCCCGGCGCCGACCCACATGCGGTCCCGCAGCGCGGCGCCGGAGGCGTTGGGCGGGAAGAAGTGCTCGAACAGCCGCGCCACCTCGCGCCGGGAAGTCGGCACCCACAGGCGCGCGGCCTCCGCCCGGCACAGCCTCCCGGCGCTGTACCAGTCCTTGGCCTCCGGGGGCTGGCGGTAGCGGCCCAGGTCGGGCACCGTCAGGTAGTCCGGCGGCGCGGGCCCAGGCGAGGGCGAGGGCGAGGGCGAGGGCGAGGGGGTCGGGGGCCCGTCCAGAGTGAGGACGAGCCACTGCCTGCGGGGGCCGTCCCCACCCGCCGTCGTGCCCGCCTGCAGGCGCAGCTGCCACCCGCCTGCGCCCAGCGGCTGGTCCAGGCGCGCGCGCACTCGCCGATGGCCCGACGCGTTGGCGGAGGCGCCCACGGCCACGTCCACTTCCTCCTCGCCAGACGCGCACGCCGGCTGCGCGGCCAGCGGCGTCCACGCCGCCACCACCACCAGCACCAGCACCAGCACCAGCAGCCGACGCGCCATCGCCGCTCCGCCTGCCGCCCCCAGGCTGGTGGTGCACTTCGCTCAGAGCGCGACGCGGGTTATATAGCTGCCCAGGGGCCACAGGCTATCTCCTCGCAACTGCACATTGACCGCCAGCGTCTTGCGAAAAGTGACACTCTTTCTTGCATGAAAGAGGCCATTATGTTGAGCCTTTTGCAAGAAAAATCCTATTAATTCGCATCAAAATTGCACTAGTATTGCGATGGATTGTACATACTTACTGAAACAGGTTCGTATTTTAAGACACACGTAAAAAAATAAATTGATTTATTCGTTCTATTGGAAGTAAAACGGACTTCAATATGACTGAACACTCTTCCTTTGGAAAATAATATTATAATTTAAATAGTTTAAAGCCTTGGTATATTAGTACACTGTAGTGTTATTAAATGCCAAAATTATATCCAGTTATCCATTGTTAACTACTAACATAATATAGCTGTAAAACGTGGGAAAGGAAAAAGATTTTTGATCCTCAATCGTATCCAGTAAGTTTGATGACTAATTAAACATGCAATCAATAACTGTGATTTCTGGAGAGATATAGCTCATAACTAAACAAAGAAATATTTCATAGACAGTATTTTCTTGAAATATGAAGATTCAATAAATATATTGAGATGAACTAAAGTCTAGAGCTCGTTTCAGAATAAAAAGAGGAAATCGAGAAAAAATTCGTGTTACCGTGCGTGTTCTTATTTAAAACCACGCGCAAGCGATGACGTAATAGTTTGGTGCGAAGTAGGTTTATAGTGCGAGCAACATGCCAGGCAACCAGAAATATTGAACAAAGAAATGAAGCAATTTTACATTTTCATTGGCTACTCTCTAAAAAGCGAGGAATGGCCAGTGCAAGACATCTTTCCTCCGGACGAAGGAGACAGTCGTTGGAAAGTAGCTGTGCTGAGAAGTTCCAGAGAAATCTACACGCATAGTGTTTCTTTATACATTAGAACGTGTGTCGTTTTGTTACGGATGAAACCGTTGAATGCGGCCATGTTGAACATCTGTTGATGAAGTCACTCAGGCGGGAGTTAATCCGAACAGTAAAAAAAATTACGTGAGCTCTTCCCTGTGTACTGATGCAGTGCAGAGCAGCACACATTACGAACTCATAAAGATTTCACTAAGTGGAGGAGACACCAATGACGGGTACAGTTGTTGGTAAGTTGCTGAGCTGAGAAGTTCGAGAGAAGTCTGCACGCGTAGTTTTTCTTCAGACATTGAAACGTGTGTCCTATGCAGTCGCGACTCGTGGTTTTCTAAATGGGGAAGGCTGCAAATGTATTACATTGCATTTCTATTCATAATCTCTTCCGATCACGAAGACTACAGTCCTGAATGCTTCGCGCTTCTGATTAAGGCTTAAGAGAGTAGCGCTCCTACCGCATATTGGGAAAACTAGTTGATGCTTAATGCTACTCGCTGAGCTGCATAGTAACGCTATCTCGTGAGGACACCCTTCTTCAGACCCTAGACCCCGCCCTTGAAGGCTGCCTGGCTGCAGCCTTCGTTCGTAAGCCTGTGCAGTGAATGTATGAGGTCACGCCTCCGCGATTTACACAGGTCTTATGGTGGAATGAAGTGGAAGCCTAAGTCTTTTCTCTTCCCTGGAGAAATATGAATTTATAAATATATAACCGGGAGCGGTAGCTCAGTGCATCATCGGATGTCACTGCAGCGCCTCTGACCGGGAGGTCCGAGGTTCGAGTCCTGACGGCGGCAGGATTTTCGACACTAGCTTTTCAGCTAGGTCGAATTCAGTCGCTGTCTGGACGAGAATTCTAGCGGCCGGCTGCTCTGATCGGTAGTTTTCCGTGGTTTCTCCGATCAACACCAGGCGAATGCCGGAGCAGTACCCTATCAAAACGGGCCACGGACCGCGCGCGATCTGTCCTTCCCATTCCTTGTCCTACCCTCTCCTCTTACACACACACGTACACTAACATGCACTACACTACCACATATTCCGGGAGACCGGTCGGGAGCTTAGAGCTTGTCCCGGCTGGGTCGGTGCCCCGCTGGTGGGAGAGTCCTGGTTAGGGGGAAACCCCACTAACCGACGGTAGGTCGGCGCCGGATCTCGCCATCCAGCGGGGGAAGATCACCGCCATCTCCCGAGAAAAAACATGCACTACACTAACGGGACTAATGACCTGAGCAGTTGACGCGCCCGGAAACATGAAAAAATCAATCAATCAATCAATATATATTTAAATTGCTTTAAGGGGGCAATTTCTCTAGGAGAGGCTCTACCTTACAGCCTTTAATGACGAGCCGCGCCTGGTGTTTTGTATGGATGAAACTGTTAAATGTTGCCTTGTTGAAGATCTGCGAGTCACTCATGCAAGAGCTAATCCGAACTGTAAAAAGAAAATTACTTGAGCTTGAAAATTACTTGATTCTCTGCGCGCTAGTGTAGTGCAGAGCAGCGCAAATTTCGAACTACGTCAAGATTTCACCAAGTGAACTGTGACTGCTCGCTATATGAGAAGCGGTGGAAGTCGTAGCCGTGGTGCGCAAACTAAATAGGAGTACTTCGACGCCGACCCAGCTGCTCCGAGCCTACACGGAACCGCTCCCTTTCTGTGGAAGGCGAGGACATGCAGGCGACACCGCGTTCACAGGGGAATGTGACCTCGGTGTCTGCATCGAGGTAACGCAGCTGCTCGTTTCCTTGGACGGTTCGGCCGAGGTGTTTTTCTAGTTTCGGAAACTATTGAGGGCTTACTGAGGAGTTTAAACATCCTAAAATTGAGTGAGATATGGGAACTAAAAGTAAATATTCAAAATACGAGAATTTTTGCCTTCAAGAATGTGATCGATTAGTGATTTCCGGCGCGTCAACTAACGAGGTAATTAGTCCCGTAAGTGTAGTGTATGCTTTTCATCGGGAGGTGGCGGTGATCTTCCCTCATTGGTTGGCGAGATCCGGAACCGACCTACCGTCGACCAGTGAGGTTTTCCCTAACCAGATAGCTCCCACCAGCGGGGCACCGCGCCAGCCGGGACAAGTTCTAAGTCCCCGACCAGTCTCCCGGCATCAATGGTAATGAAGTGCATGTTAGTGTAAGTGTGTAAGGGGTGAGGATAGGACAAGGAAGAGGAAGGAAAGATCGCTTGCGGTCCGTGGCCCGTTTGCTAGGGTACTGCTCTGACATTTGGCTGGTGTTGATCGGAGAAACTACGGAAAACTACCTATCAGAGCAATCGGCGCTAGATTTCTCCTCTAGACATCAATAATGTGTTTATTTGGGGTAACAAAAGAATGGTATTTCGCGCAGGATGAGCTCGACCGTGTCAAATCTTTTGCATATCTGGTCCAAACTTTTTCACGAACGGACGATAGAGTAGTCACTTAGTGGCGGTCCTAAGCAAAGGAAGAGACATCGTTTGCACAGTGCGGAAAAAACAAACAAAACAGAATTGGCTTTAAAGGTGAACGATGCAATGTTTAATTCACTGAATCTCTCAGCTTTGAATTGTGAGGAGGAAATCTGGGGAGTGGATAGGATAGATCGATTGAAAAGCATCAAAACAGATGATTAAAAAATGAATCCTAGATTATTAGAAATTAATCCTATCCCGATCAGGTTTTTGTTGTTTCCATGATCCATTGAGAAAATTCTGAGATGACTCCTTCGTTTGCTTCTGGACATAAATGTAGCTTCACTATACGCACGTTTTGTTGAGCTCCCCTCTTTCTTGTAGTAGAGCTGAGGGTGAATTACTATTTTGTTGGCAATGGAGAAAAATCAAATCTGCATTTCCTTTACCGTTGCAAATGTTTTCTACAACTATGTCTAGTTTTTCAAGTATTGATAATCTCGCTCTTTTAAATTATTATTATTATTATTATTATTATTATTATTATTATTATTATTATTATTATTTGAACTTTATTTTCATCTTTCTACACTTATAGTTAAAATGTTGGGAAGGGATTCTGGAACTCAAGAAAGCGTGCGCAGATGATCTTCTCTCCCAAACGTCGCTTACAGTTTTTTTACTGTTTCTTGACTAAATAAATAAAAAAATCTCAGAATTTCTAGATTCGCAGCAAATGTCGGCATCTTAAGAGAGGCCGGTAGTGTGGGAATTTCGAAAGATTTTAAAATGAAACCCCTTTACGTTTTGGATTAATTAGCAGGTGAACAAGTTGACACTCTTGTTCATAGGTGCTTTTAAATGCAATTACAGGAAAGCGATCAGCGCTACTGGTTATACAAAATAAAACTGTTACTAGAACAGGCCTGTAAAACGTTCCTGCGGAGAAGGTTGGCGATAGGAGAACACGTGATTTAGAACGGTTAATAGACGGTCTGATAGACTTTCGGATAGACAAAGCTGGCAGTACCGGCCGCAAAACGCTCGCTAGTGACACAGATCCACCGGTATAGTGTTGCGAAAGTAATTTTCACACACTTGGAAGGGTTGTAAGAGGTTATGCTTGGATTAGGTTTGGGGGTGGATGCAACGAAGATTGAAAGACTCGAATGTCAATGGCATCTGTGTGCTTTGAGGTGATAGGGAAGATTGGATCCACATCCTTTTAAATTGTTGTGCTACCGAAACATGGAGAGGAAAATAAATGGGAATGGGATACTATTACTTTCAATATATAAATGTAACTCTCGCCCACAACATATTAGGCAATAGTAGGTCGCACTTCATGAATAAATTAGGAACATTTCTAAGAAAGGTTTGGACTATAAAGGAAACGGTAATTACGGAGAAGGAAAAAGCTACTGGTTAGACGTGTGAACGGATTCTAGACTGGACTAAATAGGTAAATAAATAAGTAAATAAACCAGTAAGCAAAACAGTAAATAAAACATAAATAAAGAGTAAAAAGTCGGACCGGTGGCAGAGATCGCTAAGGCAGTCGTGTTGTAGCGATCTCGGACCAAAGGATAGCGCATTCGGTCCCGTCTTGGGCATGGCTATATTTGTGTTCCCCTTTATCCTCACCATTACGTTTCATCTTCACAGTTATCATAAAGTTAACTCCAATAGTGGTCGCTAATGACCTCGATGTTGATGCAACCTTAAATAATCAATAAATAATAACAAAAAGTAAAAAATAATAAAAAAGTAAATAAATACGCAAATAAACATTAAAATATTAAACGAGCACGTTAGGGGGCCAATAAGAGCGGATGCCCGAAAAGTAAGCGTAGAGACGAGGGTGTGAACGTTCTTCTGTCACCCTGTTTCATTTTAGGGGCTGAGGAGGTCAAAGACTGGAAGGAGAATGCGTGACGTCCACGCCGGGAAATAAATAAATAGTTTAGAAAATTTTGGTAGATAAGCATGTATTCTTCTTCTGATGGCAGGTTCTTCCGTCTCCAGTTTTTCTTTAGAAGTATTTTATTGGTCTCTTTTTCGCGGCTCTGATGTGATGGAGAGACAAATTGGGGTGAATATCAAAAGTCGAAAGGATAGAACGCATTAGGCTGTAGGTATTGTAATGGCTTAAAGGCCTTCAATCTAGCCACATAATATCAGATTATGCAATTCTATTTGTAATAATTATCTGTTTAATAAAAAATTAAAAAAGTATGGAACTGATATTTTGATGAATAACATATGGAGTTTGTCAATAAATTTCTTGTATTTCAAGAAATTTAGACAATTCGATTAAGAGAAACTTGAAAGAAATTAATTTTATTATTCGTTTATTGCTTTGAATATGCCGCATTTATTTACCCGACGTATATGACTGTGGAAAAGTGTAATTTTTGAAGTGTTAACGGGCTCGTTTTGGAATTCATCTGATAAATCCAAAATACGAAGTTACCAACAAACAAACATATATATCTTGGCTGGGTTGGAGGGACAAGTCTGTTATCGAGGAGGTCAGCGAGTCAAGTGCAAAGTCAGAAGAGGCATTGACTGGCATTATTATTGATTATCGTTCGTAGTTATTTTGAACGCAAACTCTGATATGTAAAAGTATATAAGTGGAAGGTCTTGCGCCACAAATATCTTGACTCCTTCACTTTGCATCATCATGAGGTAAGAAGGATAAACATTATCATTTAAACACATTGCATGAGAAACATCAAAGACAAAGTATTCTTACATAAAAGATATCGGAATACCAATACTATATGGAATATTTATTTTAAAATATTTTAACGTTTTAATGTATTTTGACATATAACATATTTTGTCCCTTTCAGTTTCTGTCTAATGTCAGGAACAAATTTCTTGTTATACTGACTATTGAAATCAACAACATATTGAGTTTTTGTTTCGGGGATAATGCCTAAATAGTTTTAGTTATAATGTCATATAATAGTTATAGTTTCATTTACTAATCAAAGTTCCCGCATCTTGTAAAAAAAAACATGTACGCCCTTCCTGGTTCATTGGTGGGGCCAATCCATTGTAAGTGGTTTAGCACTGTTCGCTCAACCACCTCAGAAAAAACCATACTTTCTACATAAATTTACTTATATTTTGCCTGTTCAAATCCGTAAAAAAAATATTGCACGTGGTTTACAAATGGCGGACATTTTTGTTTTAAACCGCGCACCATTAATCGTGTTTGTAGACATTAACTGTTTTGTGAATTACTGAGCTTCAGTTGAAGCTTTTTAGCCTAAAATGCATGGGTTCAGTAAACTTTATCCTTCGATAGACTACTTATCATTCATATTTTAAGTAAAGTAACTGAACGTTTTATAACTAAATATTTTAAGTAAAGTAAACTAAACAAAACGAACCGACCATTACACTATAATGTGTAAAAACACAGAAAAATTAAAGCTGTGAGTGTATTACTTCTTTGAAACATTATTCTACGAAAAAACAAAATTTGTTCATTCGCGATTAACATTTTTGGTTGCAAATATTACGCGAATAAAAAATATATTCGGTAGATCACTTTGATTTGTGGACCAGAGTTCACTGAATACATTTTAGTTTGAAAAATCTACAAAAATCTAACACTAAGTAATATACAATACCGCAAGTGCCTACAAATGGGAAAAAATGCGTGCAGCTTAAAAATGTCCGCTTTTTGTGAACCACCTACAATAATTTTTTAAAATCGTTTTCGAACCGCCTAAACATAAGGTAAATTATATAGGAAGTATGTATTTGTTCTGAGATGGTGAGGCGACCAATTTCTTTCATTCTGGACCGTGTAAATGGAAAGTTCTAGGAAGAAGTCATATATAAATGTGGCAATAATTAATTCATTGTTTCCAGTCTGACATTTGAAATAAAAATAAATAATCGTGTGTCCTCGTGTCCATAGAATAAATTAATGTTCTTATTTGAATGTGATGAATTTTTCTCTTGACAATGTGATTTTAGTTGTCAATAATTTATTTAAAATTAATTTGGCCTCTCACTCATAGTCACGAAATTTGTTCAGTACAGAGCATTCTTTCCAAAGTTAGAGACCTAAAATAGAGCAACGTTCTGATCATGTAAACAGGAGACGATGAAGTTGGGAGGTACAATAAGTACTGAAGTCTGAAGAGTCCCTCTTCACAGGTTCCTCGTCTAAGTTATCACAATCCTTTCGGCCCTGAGATGTAAGCATGAAAGAAACTATTATAGTAATACTACTCCCCCCCATGACCAAAAGTAGCTTGCTGCATCATCGCAATTTTTTCACCATAAATTTGCATACAAGAGAGAGACTATTTTAAGGGGTCTGAGATAATTCTTATTTTAGGATATGACTCTCATTCACTGTGAACTGTTCATTCGATTCTATTCTAAACAAAGCTTGTAGTGTTCTTTCTTCACAACGTGTTTGCATCTGCTCAGTATCAATACTGGAGGCCAGTATGTTCACAATGGATGTTTTCAACGGACGTTTCATTGGTGAAATGCGAAAAGATGGCACTGTTAATGTTATGAATGGCGTCTATAATATAATCATTTGCGAAAAGAGTGTGAATGTCCGAAGTGTCATTTTAAAATGCAATTTGTGGAAAGGAATGACAAAAATATGGGTGTATGTAGGTTTGTAGCAAATGCGGAGAAAAAGCACAGTTTTCAAAGTTATCGGTGTGCATATATATTCTTGGTACAGTGAAAGTTGCTTGGAGTTCTTTAAGGTTGGTTTTCAATGATAAGGTGAGTTTTCAATTTTATTAATTCCATTGGTTCAGAGTGAACTTAACCATTAAAGTACTTTCCTATAAAAGTGAATTAGTAATTATGAGGAGGATAGATTCAATGTTGTTAATGATGAACGCGAGGGCCGAAGGACCAAGCCTTGTCGTTACTTGGATCCGGGTGAGCGTAACGAGAAATCTTGTCTTCGAAAGTAATTTGGCATTACAACGTGTCGGAAACAAGTAATTTGGCAATACAATATGGCGCGAAGAATATGCGAAGATATACACTGCGGCAAAACGAACCGAAAGCGCAGATACTGAATTTTTTTCGGATGACTCGTTCTTATACGTGAACCATACCCTACACTAAGAATTAACCGGAGTTTGAATTCCCATGTCCCCACATAGTTCGCGTGGTCCATAGCCAACCCTTCCGCCGTATGGATGGGTAGCGACTGAGACCATTCTAAGGCGCATGTCCCATATATCAGCAGCTAGTTCGCAGCGTCACCGCAAACTTTCCCGACGAAAACCTGTATCCGAGAGGAAGCTATTCTAAGAGCTCTGCGTCACATATTCGTAGATCCTTCCTTGGGCCATTGAATTGAATTTGCCTTATGTTACGTGGCGAGACTCAGGCCATAAGGCCTGCTCTTCCGTCTGATCACGCAAATTTCGTTACACTCCTTTCACCAATCATGGGAGAAAGAAGGTATTACTTGGGCGACGAATTATGCGATTTGAATTTAGCTCAGAGGCATCATTTAGGCTTGAGGATCTTTTACATGCAGTAAATGTACTAACATGGGACAGCCGGCTTTACTTCCCCTCCAAAGGAAGGCGTACGAAGGATTTTTTCGCCCTTAAAAATCCACGGCTTCGATCGGGTTTGAACCCGCAAACTTGGGTATAGCAGTCCGATACGCTAACCGCTACACCATCGCTGCCGCCCAAACACCATCGCTGCCGCCCCTACACCATTCCTGCCCCTACACCATTGCAACAATTTCCGCCATAAGGTTGCGGAAGTCCCCGTATGGGAGACTAAGGCTCTGCCTACACAGGTGGCTGGCCTGCGTGAGTCCCCTTCTGCTGGCGTCAGCCGTGACGGAGGCCCAGCGGTGCGGTGGCGAGGGCGGGGCAGGGGCAGGCGGCGGGGGCGGGGGCGCGACGCGCCTGTGGCTGAGCGGCGAGCACAACGCGACGGGCCACTGGACGGCGTCCCTGCGCCTGGAGAAGGACAGCGCGGTGGGGCGGCCGGGCAGGCAGCGCCTGCAGCTGCAGCTGGAGCCGTCGAGCTGGCGCTGCGGGGACACGCGCACCGACGCCCTGCAGCTCACCCTGCACAGTGAGAGAGCCCCCCTTGCCTTAGCGTTGCAACTGCGAGTTACAACCATCCAGCTAGAGACACACCCACCCACTACTTGTTCCTCACCCTGCACAGTGAGAGCGCCCCCCGCACACGCCCCTTCCCTTAGCGTTGCAACTGCGAGTACAACCATCCAGCTAGAGACACACCCACCCACTACTTGTTCCTCACCCTGCACCGTGAAAATGCACCCGCGCTCTCCTCCCTTCCCTTAGCGTTGCAACAGTGAATTACAACCATCTAGCTAGAGACACGCCCACTCATCACTTGCACCTTACCCTGCACAGTGAAGACGCATCTTCGCACTCCTCCCTTCCCTTAGCGATCTGTCCTTCCCATTCCTTGTCCTATCCTCTCCCCTTACACACACACTTACACTAACATGCACTACACTACCATATATCCCGGGGGACCGGTCGGGAGCTTTAGAGCTTGTCCCGGCTGGGGCGGTGCCCCGCTGATGGGAGAGTCCTGGTTAGGGGGAAATCCCACTAGCCGACGGTTGGTCGGCGCCGGACCTCGCCATTCAGCGGGGGAAGATCAACACCGTCTCCCGAGAAAAACATGCACTGCACTAACGGTACTAATGGCCAGAGCAGTTGACACGCCCGGAAACACGAAAAAATCAATCAATGAATTAATCACACTGAGTGCAGAAGCTCGAATTTTTCCCTTTCCTCAGGGTTGCAATTTAAGCATGCAGTGCATTCGTCCAGCAGGTGATTTGTAGTTCTATTAATTGTACCTCATTTTGTAAACTGAGAGCAACCCTCACCCACACACACACGAGCATACGCTCCTTATTTCAGTGTAGCGATGTTAATTACGTCCTTTAGAATTGAACAAGAGAGGGTCATGCCCACTCAATTCATGCACCTCACTCTGCAAAATGAGATGCGGAAATGTTCCTCTAAGGAAAGTGCTATTGGAATGATGCACTTTAGAATTGAACCATTCAGCTAGATTCATGGCTGCCCATTACTTTTACGCCAACGTAAAAGATGTGTGCACACGACATGATGCGCTCTTTTGCATCGGGTTTGAATTCAAACTATGTGCTTTGTAATGGAATCATCCAGCAAGAGACATTCTCACGTGCGGTTTCCACTTTACCTGACAAAAGGAGATCACGTGGCATACGCTCTTCCATCTGGGTGTTCATTTAAATAATGATTTGTTTTGATTTAATTACGCTAGAATCATGTCCACCTACGGTCTCCACTTTGGCCCACTACTATTGAGAGCACACTACTCTACACACTCCTTCATTCTGGTATGATGTATACGAATTTTTGCTTTTGAATGGAACTGTCCAGCGGGAGACATGCATAATAACGGTCTGTGTCTATTCCGACAAATTGAAAGCATGCGAACCTTGCGAACTTACTATCAGTGTTGATAATATATATTACATAACTGGAATTGAATAATTTACTAGAGATATGTTCAATTGCTGTTTATATCTTTGTAAACTGAGAGCACGCGACACCCTACAAACTTTCTGCCAATGTCGCTAATGTGAATTACTGTTTTGGAATCGAATAATTAAGTAGAGACATGCACACTGTCGGTTGCATGTCTTGCTGAAAATTGAGGATATACGACACCAATTAAACATTCTGTGTTGCTAATTTGAATTACATGCTTTGGAATGTGAACATGTAGCTAGAGTCTTTTTCGCTTCACTTTGCAATGTGAGTGTAGCTGGAAACATACGCTCCAATGGCGATTTAATCTACGTGCAATTTTAAACTATGTGCATAATTTGGAAAGGAATCGTCTTGGCATTGCGAACATTCCAACTACCTTTCTACATCTCTCTGAACAAAATGAGAGTAGCAGAAAGCCGACATTTCGTTTGCGAATGTTTCCTTTGATCAGTGATGTCAAGGTCGATGCCACAGGGGAGTCCGTGGCATGGGTAGCACGATGAAATCACATCGCCACAAGAGAGCAGTAGTTGGTGAAAGACGCCCTGAACGCTTTTACGTTTTAGATAACAAATATGATTTGGTGGAATTTAGATAAATAAATTTAAGAACGCTGGTTGTTATTTTTTATTTCTATTTTTACTTACATTTGAATATTGTTGCCTCAAACATCGTAGTAATTTTGATCTTTCTTCACTAACCACGTTTTTATATTCAATCTTATTTCATTCCGAGGTGTTTTTGGGCGTTGTACTTCTTTATTTGAAATATTTAATTACAGACATTTTGCAAAGACATTTAATTACAGACATTTTGCACAGACGTTTAATTACAGACATTATAAACATTTTGCACGTGTACCATTATTTTCACACAGGAACGCTTCCTCCCAGTCTGAATCAAAATATTTTAAATCCCTGGAACATCCTGCTGAGGGTTTCGACAGCGATATCACTATCAGCAAACGGCGGGATCACTACTGCTAGTTCCCTTTTTCGGTGCTAGTTGTGCTGAGAAGCTCGTGGCATGCCATGGTGCCACGAAGCCTATTACTGCCACCGCAGCAGTAGAAAACACGACATCGTTGGTATATTATGTGCTTGGAGATCAAGTAATCAGGGCCGTTTTAACAGAACTGGGGCCCCCTGTTCTCACTTTCATCGATCACCCTTCCCCCCAATTGTGATGCTGAAATATAAAGAAAATTCTGTGAATTCATATTGCATTTTCTATTTTTTTTAAATATTTTGAAAGTGTTTCTTAGTGTTTCAATTTAACATTATTCAAACAAAAAAATTAAAAATCTATAAGTAATAATAAAAGATTTATAATTACATTGAAAACAGTTACAAATTGAATGGTTTTCAGTTTTTATTTAATTGTACAATATCTAATTAAAATGCATAACCAGCAGCCTTTTATATTATAAATATTATCCAATGTTGCGCAACACACCCGTTATGCCAACGTTTTGCAAATAGTTTAATCATCACTTCTTTTACACGGGTTTTTATTCTATTTTTGAAAAATTCAGGATTAAATATTTTTTAAGAACTATCGGCCCATGCCTCAACATGCGGCACGAAGTATTATTCCGAAGGAAAACATGGATAAGAGATCAAAATTAATTGCTTATTTATCCTTGAATAGTATATTCTGCAACGAGCGTAGAATGATGGCTATTATTCACGGGTGGATGTTTCCGACGCGAGCGACGTAGGAGCAAATGTCGGAATTTCCACGAGTGAATAATAGCCATTCAACGCAAGTAGAAGACTATACTTTCTGTACGACTTTGATATTGAAGTTTTAAAAATACTAAATGATAAATCAATGTGAGCGTTTTAACCTTACAAAGTGGCCACAATTATGTGAACTCGCATACTGTTAAGTGGTTCACCTGTCTTACGATAGTTGCGGAAGAGCACGCAGCGCCTCTGTAGGCGACTGCGAGAACCCTAAGTCGTTGTGTAATGAACTAGGACGAATGCGATTGGTCGACAGGTGTGTTAGAATAATATTCTTGCACGGCTTGTGGAATTGGCATGATTACTGCATCCGATAACATGGAGAAATGAATACATTCTGCTATAGTCGTAGAGAAAATATATTTTATTACATGGGAGCTCTTTTTCTTTCTTTCTTCAAAATTCAAGTAGTATATGACTTAGTGTAGGGATCACAGAATTTTGAAAATGTGCACACAATTCACTTTTCCGCATAGCGCGTCATACGCAGTTTTAACTGTTTTTTTGACGTAAAATAAATAAATAAATAAACACGGCACTGCAAGAAATTTGTGTCGTGTCGTAGGTTTCGTTCTTGTTCGATCTTCTGTGGCAGCAAGAATAATCAACTTCTCTTTCACAGCTAGAGACAAGAGTTGTATTGCAACGGAAAATCGCAACGCTAAGACGCGAAGAATCATTAAGGTGATCGAGCGCACAGAAGCAACCAGATTTGTGTTTTTCATACTTTCTATTCACTGAAAGCCTGGGCCGGGGCATGTGACCATATCGCTTAGGTTATTTCAACAATAGAATACCCTCCTTCCTACAAAATAGAATAAATTATTCAGATTATAACAATATTTTGTTAAAAATATGTGATGAGTGTGTGACAAATTTAGATGACTGATTTTTCTTGTAATGGAAAATTAAATTAATGATTAAGAATTTAAAATAGTTTGGAACTTTCAAATGGAGTATGATTTCCTCTACCGGAATAGCTCGTAATGCCTTTGAAAACACGGGTTTAACATCCCATGCTACTCTTTATTTGGTGTGAATATCTGGCAATTATCTCTTCCCTTTTTTGTTGAAGTCTATTGAACTTTTTCTTTTATAGACTATTATATTATATGTTTTATGTACTTTTATATTTTATGTAGTCTATTGAACTTTATCTTTCTGATTTCAAAACCTACAGATAAATATCCACTTGATTTCACCGCATTAAGTTAGACAGAAAAAGTACACATGATAAGTGAACCCTATGAATCGTGTTTTTACAACGCGAAAATAAGAAAATATTTGCTAGGTCCTCCATTACCTCCGGGTCCCGACTACCAGCAACTGGCTGGCGGTAACTTCTACAAACTCCACACGGAGCTTGTGAGCTGGGAGGCCGCGAAGAGAGTATGCGAGTCCGAGGGCGCGTTTCTGCTCGTCCTCAACTCCCAAGCGGAGGCCGACGCGATTCTGCAACTCATGAAGGGATACAAGAACCTTTCCGAGTGGCTACACATCGGCTTTCACGATAAGGACCGGGAAGGACATTACTTAACTGTTCTCGGTGAGTATTTTAGAACGTTTAATACGATTGTCCCGTCAGGTGACACAAAAATGTTATAGGATATTTTTTTACAGATTATATGAACATCATGAACCCAGGAAATGCTTTCATAATGTAGGGGTTACCCATGATTATTTTTATAAATTCATGGTTAATTTTATACCATTATGTTTAAAAGGGAATTCGCAGTCATTTTATATAGTGATTGATTAATTGAGATAAAACCCCATCAGGATTGAAAGATTCTAATCCTTATCAAAAATATTGTTTCTTTGGTAGGGACGCAGTATGTGTTCACCTTAAATAAGATATATCTAATATTGATATCATGATAGTGAAAGTTGAATAACATTTACATTAAAAATATAAAGGTACAAATGGTTAATAACAAAGTAGGAATATTTTCACAGTAGCAAGTCAAATGTGCGTACGTAAAAATAACAAAAGGCAGTATTCTCGAAATTTCTGGAAATCCAAGTCATACTCAGAACACTTGTCTATTGCTGAATATGTCCTACAATTAAAGATAAAAAGTTTGAAGCCCAACTCTAGGGATGTAACCTTTAAAAACTATTGAGAAAGTGCGGCATTCCAAAACGTTTCAACAACTATTATTTTTTTTAGAAAAAAGGCCAAGACATCATTCAAAGATTTGAAATTATGCTATAAATTGCATTGAGAGAGAAATCTTTGGCTTAATGTTGGTTGAAAAAAATGATATTTTGAAATTATTCGAATTTTATGGCTTTTAATGAAAATCCCAAATATTTCACATTTAAAAAACCACTTTTTTTGCATTTGAGCAAACAAATTAAAGAAGGAAATGTGTTGTTTTCCAGAAAATGTTAAAAATATCTCAAGAAACTTCATGTAAAGGGCCACCGAAAATAAAATATTTGTATGATCCTCGAAATGGCACATCTAGATATTATTCCTAAAGTATTTACCAAGTTTCAACTGAAAAATTATTATTACTTTTATCTCCTAGTTATCCGTGAGAAATACATACCTACATACGTGCATGTACCTATACATACACACGGACATCATCCTTTTGGGGTACAAAATTGCGTTTACCTCTTCGCTACCTGCACTAAGTTTGTTGTTTTTGGGACATTAATAGACCTTTATTTTGATGTGCATGCTAAGTGACAGCGAAAGAAAACCTTAAACACGGTGGTTATGACAAAAAATTCGAGACCATATTGAGAAGGTGCTTGAGGTTGATATTTTTCCACTCTATACTGTAGTGTAGGAAGGAAAAGTGAAAATAAAAAAAATGTATGAAGAGTACCGGTATTCATACCTTGAAAATCGTACACAATTCTTCGCTTTTCGTACCGGTAGCGGTAGCTCAGCGCATCGACTGATGTCACTACAGCGCCTCTAACCGGGAGGTCCTAGGTTCGAGTCCTGACGGTGGCAGGATTTTCGACACTAGCTTTTCAGCTAGGTCGAATTCAGCTGCTGTCTGGAGGAGAATTCTAGCAGCCGCCTGCTCTGATCGGTAGTTTTCCGTGGTTTCTCCGATCAACACCAGGTGAATGCCGGAGCAGTACCCTACCAAACGGGCCACGGACCGCGCGCGATCTGTCCTTCCTATTCCTTGTCCTATCCTCTCCCATTACACACACACACACTAACATGCACTACACTACCACATATTCCGGGAGACCGGTCGGGAGCTTAGAGCTTGTCCCGACTGGGGCGGTGCCCTGTTGGCGGGAGAGTCCTGGTTAGGGGGAAACCCCACTAGCCGACGGAAGGTCGGCGCCGGATCTCGCCATCCAGCAGGGGAAGATCACCGCCATCTCCCGAGAAAGAAACATGCACTACACTAACGGGACTAATGACCGAAGCAGTTGACGCGCCCGGAAACACGAAAAAATCAATCAATCAATCTTCGCTTTTCGTGAATTGCGGGAGCCTTTTGGTGGCATTTCTATTTTAGCAGTAGATATTATACGTCTGATTTTGACAATGATTTTATTTCCAGGGGGTCTGTTGTCCCAGACGGGGTACACACGCTGGGAGCAACGTGACCCCACAGGCGACCCAGAAGACTGTGGAGCAATTTCTAAAACAGTGGGACTGGTCGATATTACTTGTGAAAATCATAAAATGAATTTCATTTGCGAACAGTTCTCTTCTTAGTATTTGTTTGTGTTCCAATTGTTTAATGTTGTTCCAACACACAAATCTAAAAAAATCATGTAATACTTAAGAATTGCATAAATATTTTAATTATATATTTGTAACAAATTATTATTAGTTTTTTAAATAAAAAGGCGTTTTTAAAACCTTGTGCTTGTATCATGCAATTTTTCACGAAACAAATTTACTAATAGTGTAGCAATATGTATGTGTAGTAATACACATAGTGTCTATGTATAAGAATGTCTTGGAATTCATTGTTTTAATGTTTTGATTTGCCTTGCGTTTATTACGTATACTATAATTTTAATTCAATATATTTAAAACACAGGGGTTTCATTTAGAAAGATATGTGAAATTTCTACTCAACCAAATTTCGTTATTTTTCCTTCAAATGAGAAGGTTCTAGAGGTGTTATCTCTTATTTATCGGTTTTAGAGTACGAACACTAAATTTTAAAAGCACTTTAAAATTACTAAAATGATCACTTATCTGTCATTTGTTCAAGCCCAACTAAAATATAATTATAATTGTATTTGGTCTTGGTCAATTCGCTTTGCGAGTTACAATAGATGCAGGAACATCCTTGCATCTTCAGGTTACCGTTGGCGAAGCGAAGATAGCTTTTTTTACTACGAAAATTGACTATTTTTGAATGCACAGGTAAGTTAAATCCAATATTTAACAATTGTCGACAAATGTTCTATACTAAGCAAGTTTGTGATTGTTTATGAATTTTGATAAATATTAAACATTTCAATCGTATTTTCAGAAACGTGTTCACAGTGAATAATTATTTTGTTCCAGAAAGCATAAACACCCCAAATTTAATTAGTATTCGTCAATAATTACTGAACGACATGAAACAACATGTTTTATAATTTTCGATTTTCCGAGTAGTGGTTATATAAATAGTATTTTACTCTTGTAAATTTTCTATACATCTTCTTTTGTATTGTATGGATTCATCTAGTTGCATTTAAAACTATTTATTCTCACTATTTCTTGTAGGAGTCTGTTCGCCATCGGCTTAGGTGGCTCAGGGCATTAACTAATGTCTCTGTAGTACCTGTGACGTAGAGGCTCTAAAGTTCGAGTCCGACGGGACAGGGTTTTCGACACGGTGGATAGCTAGATTGAATTCAGCCTCTGGACAAGACTGCCTCATCATTGTTCAGTGTTTTCAAAGTTCTGATACGGTATTTTGAAAGAACGTTCTGTTATAGCCACCTGCTGGCGCGAACATGCAGTGGAGTAATCCTCTTTTAATCTAGTTAGTCATCGTCAGTCATTACCTTTTATCCCTTCGGCCATGTGATCGACACCGTTAGATTCAAGGGGTTTCCAGACGGTCACCCATTCAGGAACCCGCAGTGTCTCAAATTGCTTAACCTCCGTGAAATCAAGGGGCGTAGTTAAACAATTCGTCTAGTGTCGCCACTTAGTTCTGACAGAGTGTTCAGACTCTTCATGTATGTCGTCACACAATCAAATTTCAGAGAATATCCAGACTGTACTACATCGTCGACTCATGAAAGTATAGTTCAATAACATAAGTAATTTGTCAGGCATTTATAGGAATTATAAAAACTTAAATTGTGTAAAGTCGAGTGACCTTCAAACGTAAATTGATTGGTTCTAAAAGGCCTTTGCACCTTAGGATGGCATTCAGAATAAATAAGAAACCATTGTAGAATTTACGACCGTTAATAAGTTGTGGGATATGGATCACGGGATCGGTCAATTAATGAAACACATTAGTTTGCCATCGTTTCGGAATATGTAATTCCTTCATCAGGGCTACAATAAACACAATCACATGGAATAAAGACAACTTGTCTGCACAACAACATTAGAAATCACACAATATATGCTATGAATCAACATACGTGAATAAAAATAAATAAATAAATAAATTATATAATATATAAATAAATAAATAAGAAACGTTTCAAATTGGCGTTCCCAACGTAAAACACCGCACGTATAATGAAACCCGTTTCACTCCTGTACCTATGATGGTCACGGTGGTTGTCATTTCTTCATGAGTAGTATATTTTGTTGGATTTACTCAATTTAAAATAAAATTTTAAACATTACACTAGTACTAGTACTAGTACTACTTATTATAAACTTTTGGGGGTTATTTTACGCAAAATATTAAATAGTCCATGAAGTAATAGCATACGGTAACACTCTGGTCTAAACGCATGAATAATGTAAATTACGTGGGAGATACCGCAAAGAATTTGTTTTCAGAGAAAATCTTATTTAAATGATTTTCCATTAATTTTAAACTTTAACTTGATCTATAATAAAGTTCTCTTGAATTACATTGTACATGTAAAAAGATGCTAATCTTGGATAATGTACTTTTTCAAGAATTTGCGCAATTTTAAACAAGAATGTGTACGTGGGTGGATTGAATTGTTACATTTACATTGATCAATAGAACTGAACTTTTCTTGCGTTTTTAAATGCCATAGAGCTTAATATTGGTTTGTTTTGTTGAAGATAACTATCTAAGTAACATAAATGGTACGGTATTTTAATATAACTTAAATCTGTTGATACAAATGTAATGCAGCGACTTCGAAAACCCGTTATCATATACTCTGCAGAGTGTAGTAATTTTGAACAAAAATTATGTTACATATAGAATACAGTCTTCATTCATGAGGCTTCCTAAGAGCGGGAAGAACGATTGGGAAACACGAGACGTAAAAAAAAATATTGCATGCACGCCACATGTATACACCTTCGAAACGGTTACGTAATCAAAACAACTGAAGAATACGCTTACAATTCTCTTGGAGAAATAAAGCTGGTGATAAATGAACGGCAGACGCTGCCACGTGGCTGTCTTTAGCAACGTTGGCAAACACACAGGGAAAGAAACCCAGACCCAACACACTCACACCTACCACGTGATTTGGGCAAATTGATTTTCTCAACAAATAGACATCTTGCTATTTGTGAGGCTCACAAACAATCAACAAAAGTTTTTGTTGTAAAATATCTTGAGTAAGCATTTTGTAAATACCGGCACGCCAAATTTTTTTAATTATCAATACCGATGTTGAAAGTTCAATACCATACGGCGTACATAAGCATAAACTTGTGATGCTAAAATATCACGTACATTCTCGCCCTATTTTCAAGCAAAATTGCGCGAAAAGTAAGCGAATTTACGAAAATCACACGTAATTACGGGAATACCAACGATGCACGATGCTTATTTTAGCCGTAAATAAAACTGAGTTTATATTAATACGAAAGCAAAGGCAAGCCGGCATTATCGCTTTCTATTATCAGTTCGGCGTTATAACAATGGGTTACAAACAACAACCGATAATTCGTATGGGATACACGTTTTGCCAATTAGCATTGTTGATACAACTAGCAAGAAAATGAAAGTAGATACAAAAATATAATAATTAAATATACAATTTTTATATACGTACATCAAAATTAATCAGTTTTTACATGCATTACGTATATTCCCACATCTTATGAAGCAAAGCGAAATTATCTACTCCTTTTCACATTTAACTCAAAGGACGCAATTTAAAATAGGTTTTAAATAATTCTAGAAGATTAATTTTTAAACTTATAACAAAAGCCCGAAGAAGAAACAAACAAAGAATTATGAAAAAATATACAAATTCAAACTTAGGCAGCATTCAACTGCTTAGCTTCTCATTTATTTTACGTTCAGGAAGTGCAGTAAATTGGGAGTGGTCGACTATTTTTGTTGCCAAATTACTCGATAAATACTCATATTTTCGTAAAATTTAACTTAACCTTATATGAAGATATGTTTTTAATGAACATATTGCATTAAGAAAAAGTGTATCTTCATAATTGTAGTTGTAGGAAGACGTCGAAAAAAGTTTGAAATTTTTCAATTTTCGAAAAATCAGGGTTTTCAACCAACTTGAGACCCACACTAATATCTTAAACGTTCTTCAGACTATTCACCAACAAAATTTCATCAAAAACGATAGAGCCGTTGTTGAAAAAAAATGTTTAAACAATAATTAAAAATTGCCTATATTGCCTGTACAGTTGTACTTACAAAATTCAAAGTCAAATCTAAGTTTTTGTTCATGAATACGACTCTTAGTGACATGTGTAATAACTAATGATGAAAATGTAGAATATAGGGTTTGTGAGGCCAACGTAGACGTTGCTGTAGAATTGTCGTGAAAGTTGTCACGAATCAGTAGATAAGTGTGCGTAAGTGGCATCACTTTTAAAGTGAAAGAAAAATTGTATTGTGCGAAGGAAGAAACTATTTACATTCTATACATGTGTGTTGACGGTACGTGATCCTATAATTTGAGTCTTTCATTTCAAACAATATGTAATTTATCACTTACTAGCCAAATACCGGACGTTGCCTGGACTTTATTCATAACCAATCATTGTGAAAGAGGAAAAAAATCAATTTTATATAAAGCACGATGTTTAAGAATATTATTTTTATTGTAATTGGTTGAAATCTTAATAATATATTAGAATTTTCTTTCATTTTGATTTAATAGTGCTATTGCAGTATTTTACAGTACTATACTACAGTTGGTTTTAAATTAATAGCTATTAACATACCTAGTAATGTAATAACACTGTAACATTTCGTGGTATGTTCAGCATTTTATTGGTCACCATAAAATCTCACGAATTATGCGAAAATCTACATTATTGACATAGTAAACACATGAATTCTGTTGCTGCGGTATGTTAGTACGATATTGTGGGGTGTTGCTTGCGGTATATCTATATCAATTTTCATATAGTACCGTGGTTTGAGAAAGATGGATACAAATAATTCTCATGAGCCTAAAGATACTTAAATGCACTATCGAATAAACATGCCCAATTAAGGGTAAAAGGGAAGAAAATATTGCGACGTCGGTCCGTCACCACTGAAAATTGCGCCGTCGGCTGTCTACCTAGAGTGATTCGAACGCTGGCCAACAGATGGCGAAGGACGCGGTAGCAAGGCAGCCGCCCTTCTCAGTTGAATTGTAGTGGCTGTGTTCAACAGAAGCAAAGAACCAGTATTATCAAAATCGTGGAAAGTAGGCGTATAGTGTTGCACAGGTGAGTGTGAAGTGAACTTGCGAGTTGATGTCAGAGAGCTGATACTGAGATACCGGACATTGCTTGCTAGTTAATTGCTAATATTGTTAGCTTCCATGATGAACAATAGACATTGTGATAATAATCGCATGGTAGTACATGCTGAATAGTGGATGAGACCAACTTAAATGTGAATGTTCGCCTGTTTTAGGGCCGTTTCTTCAATTCTGACACCAATGACGATTTATTTATGGTAACTATAACATGCAGATGAAACAAACCGAAATCCATGAACTATTATCAAGAACTTTTATTGTCCCGTTGCAAATACCCGAATACATGGAAAACAAAAATGAATAATTTATTTAATAAATTATTTCAAGAAAGAAGGCCACGTGTATGAGGTGACGCGACAAAAGTTGTCATCGGATTCCGCTCTCTGGCGCGAACGAGCCGGCCGCCAAAATCACAAACCTTCCCCTGCTTCTAACGGGTCTCGGCACGTGACGTCAACCAAGGTCATCGCGCGGCATGGTTGGTAGTTATTTGCTTCTGGACATCTTTCCATCCCCTCATTATTGGAACATCGGTGCAAGGTAAATTGTATTATAGTACATTGTAGACAATATCTCTGGTCAGTTTAAACAGGTTTTACGTCACAGACTCTTGAACTTTTCCACAGAGTGCCAGACCTTGCAAATATTGTAATATACTTTTTTTATTCTTCGAAAAGTTAAAAGTGTTATTGCATAACTTGTGAAATTATTTCTTAATAAATTAAAGAAAGAATTTTAATACGGTGTCGAAAGAATAATTTGTCATTTATGAATGAGTACTCGTAATAGAAAGTTTAAGAGGACATTTGGACAATCTCTGAAGTGTAAGCATTTTGAAATTAATTGTTTTCTTTTTCTAAAAGCAATGTATTAATTTTTTGTGTGTGTCTGTTTCGTTCCATGATTGACATGTTTAAAAAGTATGCTGTTATTTGTTTTTATTTATATATGTATATATTATAAAAAATGACTAAAATTCGGGAAATCATGAACGCCAACACTACCGCGTTCGGAATGTATTTCTTACCTTACATTTGAATGGGACAGTGACGCCATCCTACGCATGTCGAAGTTGAGGGACAAGACACCGGGCCTTTGGCCTAACGTACTAATATCGAACATATTTGACCGGAAGCGGTAGTTCAGTGCATCAACTGATGTCACTGCAGCGCCTCTGACCGGGAGGTCCTAGGTTCAAGTACTGACGGCGGCAGGATTTTCGACACTAGCTTTTCAGCTAGGTCGAATTCAGTCGCTGTCTGGAGGAGAATTCTAGCGGCCGCCTGCTCTGATCAGTAGTTTTCCGTGGTTTCTCCGATCAACACCAGGCGAATGCTGGAGCAGTACCCTACAAAACGGGCCACGGAGTTTCGCGATCTTTCCTTCCTCTTCCCTGTCCTATCCTCTCCCCTTACACACACTTACACTAACATGCACTACACTATATTCCGGAAGACCGGTCGGGAGCTTAGAGCGTGTCCCGGCTGGGGCGGTGCCCCGCTGGTGGGAGAGTCCTGGTTAGGGAGAAACCCCTCTAGCCGACGGTAGGTCGGCGCCGATCTCTCCATCCAGCTGGGGAAGACCACCTCCATCTCCCGAGAAACAAACATGCACTACACTAACGGGACTAATGACCAAAGCAGTTGACGCGCCCGGAAACACAAAAAACCAAACCAAACCACAATATATAATATGTGGTGAAACTCTCGCTGTTTGAGAGTTTGGACTAGAGGATGTGCCTGCGTCGTTTCCATGTGGCGGCATCTATTTTAAGGTTCAGGCGAAATTTCAAACGCTTCTTCGGTAATTTGCTCGTCAGAAAACGGCGCGAGCTTACAAAACTTTTACCATTCAATTCATCCTCTAATTTCATTTCTTCCTGGTGGAGAGCATCTTGCACGTGGCAACGTGTTTGTTTGCGATGTTTGGTGGTGTACTTTGTTATCAAGTGTTGCAGATAACAATGGCGAAATATTGAGCACCAGGATTCGCCAACGCTGTTCAGCAGGATAAACAAAAAAGGATTCGTCACGTTTCCCTCCTAACCGGGAAGGTGAGTGCAATATTTACAGTTATGATAATGAGTTATAGTAGTTGAATGATAAATAAATTGCTGCCTGTTGTATTTGAATGTTTTATCGAACAAAATTGCATTTTCCAGCCATACGCTCCAATTGAAACAAGAAATTAATTTATTGTTATCAAATATATTGGGTTTACTTTGTAACCTGATTCATTTCCATTTAGTATGGTGCTATTTGTTGTTTCAGACAAATTACGAGCTTTCAAGTCATTGCTTTATAAAAGTACTGCGCGAAAGTGTAACATCCGTTATTTATAATGCCTGAGAAATTTGGGTGTACTGTTTCTGCATTCGATTTTTCAAATATATGTTTTCATTGCAGGTGCCCAAGTGACTCTGGTTGTGCAACCTGAAGCATAGAATACGGTCAGCTGCAGAAGTCAGAAAAGAAGATATATGAATTGCATGAAATATCCTGGAGTAAGACAGTTTTGAGGAAAACCATTGATACGCAAATAAATAGCCAAAACAATTGTAGTATTCTAAGCTTAACGTGTTTTTTATACAAAAATTGTCACTAACGTTCCACAATAAATGTGTACTCATTTGCAATCCTTATTGAATTTAAGCCTGCAAATTCGGCCAATTTATTAGCCCTTCAATTGTATGATTTAAAGGAAGATGTGAAGAATTAGAAAAGAGAACATTCGTTTTGAACAAATTATATTCGTATTGGAATATGTATCTTTTCCAAACTGAAGTGCAGATCTAGAAGAGAATAAAGAACCGTGAGGTCCAAATGACAGGTTGCTAGAGGAATAAATACAATATTAGAATCTGCTCCTATCTACAGTCTTGTGGAAGGAATTCGTGTACATTTGTAATAATGTTTAATGGTGGTGCCAAGTATTGGGCTTTGTAGACCTATCTCATTCAATAATTACAATTTTAAAAGTCACATCCCATAAGGCTGAATAAAATGTTAAAAAATATGTTAGTACTATGAAATCCGTACAAAATCCAAATATACTTGTTTTATGGTACTTACGTGAATGTTAGGTCTGATTAAATGATCATTTTTTGATCTATTCAACATGGACTTTCACAAAGGGCAAATATGCTAATAGATTGCATTTTAGTTGCAAGTAAATTTTGATGAATGCTGTAATTGATTCCATAATTAAATTGAGATGTCTGGAAGGCCCTGGAATCTAATCCAAGAGGCATAAAATATTTTCACTTTGGGACAATCTATTTTTAGTATGATTATTTGCATTAGTAGTTTTATAGTAATGACAAAGTGTTTCTAAAGACAAAGTACATCTGATCCAACATGCAAGTCATTTTTATTTTGTTGTAATAAAATCATTTATGCCAATTGTACCACCCCAAAAAATAGACGTATGTTTTGTGTTGTAACTTGAAAAGTTGGAGATAAATTATAATTGCATTAACATAATATATTGGTATTTCAAGAATGAATTTCAATAATGTTATCTGCGTGCAATTCATAGTAATGTAATGCCTGCAATACTACATTATTCTTCTGTATCTGTGTAGTTTTGCTCTATAATGATGTAAAATTGTTTTCAGAATATATTTTATAAATACTATACAAAAATATGTTTGTTTTATAATTGTCAACCGATCCTTCCCAACCCAAATTATTTTGCTATTTCTAAATAGGCGGACAAGTAGCTGAATACGTGATATTATGGAAGTTAATATCTACATTGGATGTCCAAATAGATTAAGTAACGTGTATACCTGACCCAGCTTCTTCAACGTTGAAGAAGCACCCATTATGGCCACAAGTGTGCAGTGTTGTCGATGAAGTCCTTACTTTATTGTAGATGGTGCCACACGAGTTTCCTCTCCTATTCTCCATTTCTGCATGTTTTCAGTGGCGGTATTTCTGTGCATGCATTCTGACTGTGTCTTTTAATTATTAATTAACTATCAGACGCAAAGATAAGAAAAATAGAAAGGCAGGAATTGGGAAAGAGGTAGTTTATCACTATCACTTTACACAATCACACCTTGATTCACCTAACTTCAAAATATAAGTGGCCGATTACCGTCGCATCGGGTAATAGAGAACGCTTCAGTCGCTAGAGGCGCTTGGGTCAAACTATAAGGTTTCTGCAAGAAAAATTACAAACATACTGAAAAGTTTTCATTCAGAAATCGTGCAGCCTAGACAGCATGTTTTCTGTACGTCCAATCTGCACAAAAGGTGCATCGTGTATACCGACCTTTTCACTAGACTGACTCCATGGCTCTTTACTTTCCCATCTGTTGAATGGCAATTGATCAGAGGCAACATGAACTCGGAGACTGAGGGGGAATATGCTCTATCAAATTAAAGTATTTTATTTATTTTATGTTTGACTACCTTTCTGGCAATGGATAATTAACATTTTCATTTAGTTTAATGCTTTTACCCGAAAAAAAATTCCCGTATCAAAAGTTACCATTTTCAATTCACAAGACATTAGGGGAATATTAAAGTCCGACATTGCCATTCCATCAGTTCGACTTACAAGGCTAGAACAATAAAAACTCAGGAGTGGTATGTCTTCTCCGCAAACGTTCTTCAAAGAAATTCCCCGACGTTTTGTGGAGCACCGTTGAAGTAAAGTTCGAGAACTTTGCAGGCATTCTTGCGGCATAGTAGATCCAGTTTATCCATGTACCTGTCTGTGGTTGGCAGGCCAGCACTCTTTCACCCTGCAAGACTACAGATTTTACTTTATGCTGCAGTACGACTGCATCTTTTATTCAATTAACCCTGCTTACAAACGAAAAATTTGCTTACAATATTTACTTTACGAAAATACTTCTTTCTTTGTTGATTTTCTCCTAAACTTTCGAGAGTTTGAAAATGTGAAGCTTAATAATAAAATAGATGAATCTGTCCTTTGGCAAATTCTAATAAAATGCTATTTATACATAATACGTATTCATTTTAACTTCAATATAATTTATGCAATTTTTCTAAGTACTGTACTGTTATGTCGACTTAACGCAAGGAGAGGAACCAAATGCTACACTTAAAACTTTATATATTTCAGTCGGTATTCCCTACGGACCACCGTCCGTTACGAGCAAGAAAAGTAAAATAGTGGTAGCAAACCGGGAGCGGTAGCTCAGTGCATCAACTGATGTCACTGCAGCGCCTCTGACCAGGACTAGGTCCTTGACTAGGACTAGGTTCTTGTCCTGACGGCGGCAGAATTTCCGACACTAGCTTTTCAGCTAGGTCGAAATCAATCGCTGTCTGGAGGAGAATTCTAGCGGCCGGCTGCTCTGATCGGTAGTTTTCCGTGGTTTCTCTGATCAACACCAGACAAATGCTGGAGCAGTACCCTAACAAAAGGGCCATGGACCGCCGGCGATCTTTCCTTCCTCTTCCTTGTCTTATCCTCTCCCCTCACACACACACACACACACACACACACACACGCACACTAATATGCAGTACACTACCACATATTCCGGGAGACCGGTCGGGAGCTTAGAGCTTGTCCCGGCTGGGGCGGTTGACCACTGGTGGGAGAGTCCTGGTTAGGAGGAAACCCGACTAGCCGACGTAGGTCGCCGCCGGATCCCGCCATCCAGCGGAGGAAGATCGCAGCCATCTCCCGAGAAAAAAACATGCACTACACTGACGGAAGTAATGACCAAAGCAGTTGACGCGCCCGGAAACACGAAAAAATCAATCAATGAAAGTGGTAGCAAAAGTGTTGCCGTATGTGCATACTTTTTTCCAAGAAATATTTCTTAATTATATTATGTATTGTGTATTCTCCCCCCCCGAACCAGAGATGCATATTAAATAATATGATTTTACGAATTTTATTTTTATCTTTGGAAACTGTCTGTGCGTTCATTAACCGTTCGGATACATTATGTTTCAAAATGTTTTAGAAAACTTCACATATTGTGCAAATTGCGTAATAAATGAAAATTCGATTTTTTGCTAATACATTGGAGATAAAACAACAACATTTTGTTAAGACAACTTAACATTTTGTTAAGTTGTCTAAAAAAATTTCTACGCAGGATGTTTTCATATTTTTTTTTACTAACGAACGTCATTCGATATCAAGTGATACGTTATAAATATTAACTATTGTAAGTCAACGAATAAAAATACATTTTAAATTCAGCATAAATGAAAAATTCCTTATTCTCGCGAAAATATATAAAGTTCGCTCGTCCGTACAACTGTAACCCCTTCCCTGGAGAAAAGTTGAGGGCGCTTCTTTGATAACCAGCAGTGACATACGATTCCCCGTGGCCCGTTTTGAAGCCAGCCGGCGCCGTGCGCGAATCACCGCCTCCCTGGGCAATCAGCGCAGGCGTTGCACGAACACGTGTCCGCCGCGCGTTCCGCTCCACGGAAGATCAAAGGTCACGTGCGGCTATCGCCTGCTCTGCGTATTCCTGGGCATCGACACGCACGTGATCGCTTTCCTTCCTCCACCCCACCCCCTCCCCCTCCTCCTCCTCCGTCTCATTACGAGATGCGCCCCATTTCCCGCCAGGCCGTCCCGTCCCGTCCCGTTCCGACCGCGGCCACTATCGGATATTGGCTGCCGGGGACTCAATACGCAAATGGAGGGAGAGCGGCGAGCAGGCCCCTGGCGCGGGGCTTTGGGCTTTGGGCTTGGGTCCTACGCTGCGGCCCGCCCCAGGACATCCATCTGCCCCTGCCCTAGGCCTATTCTATGCCACGATTCAATGGCGATATTATTATTATTATTATTATTATTATTATTATTATTATTATTATTATTATTAATATATTTAATAATATGAAAATATATTGAATATATAATAATAATAATAATAATAATAATAATAATAATAATAATAATAATAATAATAATAATAATAAAAATGAAAATTAGCCAGCCCCGTGGCGCAGGCGGTTGCGACAGCCGTCGTCTGCGACGAGGAGGCTGCAGGTTTGAGTCCTGCTTAGGCGTGATTGTATTTGTGATTGTCCCGTCAACGCTCATCATCATCCTATCACCTCGTAATTCAAGGCTTAACAACCTGGTCTTACGAAGGGATAAAGCGGTAAAGCTGATCCCCATAAATACACACGTTAATCTCTTTCCAGGATAGGATATGACTGGGCTTCGGGGGAGAACGAGTAGTGTGGTCACAAATGGCCAAATACGCTAATAATAATAACAACAACAATAATAAAAAATTGTTATTATTATTATTATTATTATTATTATTATTATTATTATTATTATTATTATTATTATTATTATTAAGTATTTTGGTTGTTTTAGTCCGACTTTGCCAGCTAGTTAAAGTTGTTCCCAGGCCTATACCTAGTTTAATTCCTACGCCTGTAGAGGGAGAGAGAGATAGTGCCAAGGATGACTAATAATAATAATAATAATAATAATAATAATAATAATAATAATAATAATAATAATAATAATAATGATAATAATAATAATAATAATAATAATGATAATAATAATAATAATAATAATAATAATAATAATAATAATAATAATAATAATAATAATAATAATAATAATAATAATAATAATAATAATAATAATAAGAGCAATAGAAATTTCTCAGAAACAAGTAAAAATCAGTGAAAACGTGTTTTCAGCTTGTCTAATTCTAGCACGGTACAAACGAAAGACACATGATATGTAAATAGCTTCATCAGATGCTCTGTAATGGTTTCAGTTCCACATACATGCTACATGTGAGAAGAACGCTCACCAAAACATTTACCGTCTTTTAGCCTGTCTATAATACTGTACGACAAGAATATTCAAACCGAACCTACGATAGCAGCAAAGAACATTATAAGGAGTTTTGAGGAAAAATCGTGTCTATTTTCAAATTTTGCTTTGCCATGCAATCAGAATGTCATAACTAAAAAGTGAGAGAAATCACTTAAATATATGTTTGGAAATCATCTGCAGGATAACAAGTATAAACTACTGGTGCTACAGAGTGGCACAGACTTTCTCGTAGTAAGGTTTTATAATTTCCTTGATTTGGACTGGCTTTACAGTCTTACCGCATCCTCTTGCCAGCTGCCATCTATCGCCTACATGTTTTTGAAAATTTTCACAATTTTTCGGTTTCCTGGTAGTAGAATCGAAATATTACATAGCGCACATTTAGCATTACCCCTACTAAATATTTAAAGAAAAAAAATGTAGCCGTTTTCAAGAAAATCTTGATTTTGTATTTTTTAAAACTTGGACATAGTTAACGCAATATTGAGCGAAAACTATTAAAGTTTCAAAAAATGTATGTAAGTATGGAGAACGAATTTCATTTTGAGGAAAAATCTGTCTTCAATTTTGTAGTTGTAGGAAGAAGCCAAAAAATTCAATCTTTTGACATTTTCGAAATTTCTGAGTTAACCCCGAAAATTGGACCCATGCCACCTTTATAAGTGAAATTTAAAGAAAAAATGTTTGAGCCATTTTTGAGAAAATTTTGAAACTGTCCCTGGGGCTTCATGTAAAGTACCCCCAACATTAATGAATGTTTCTCACAATTGTGACTTAGACTCAGGCCAGATCGACCGGGGTTTATTCAGTTTGGAAGAAATCATACGAATACTTCAGGCGCTAGTGTTGTTCACATACACCGGATGGACGGATGGATGGCCGGATGGACGGATGTTTTGAGAAAACACTTTCTGTGTCGGGGGACCCCAAAACGTGTATTTCCATTGAAATCTCGAAATCGATTTTATGCAGCATTACATAACTTTCTCTGTACTGCGTATATTACTCCGTATATACACATGTATACAAGTAAAATACAGTTCGTATCCATAGTCATCGGAACTCTGGAATTTGCAAAACGTATGTAAGAACTTATTCAATCTACCAGACCGAGATAATGAGTCTTGCGCAACCCTTACTTTTAGATAAGTTCTTAGTAAACTATATAAGACCTTTCTAAAAAGTCTCAGAGAGACAGTAGACAGTTATGCCCACCGAATCGCCATGGTGGAAATGAATTCAGTGCAAGATAAAAGTTCCAGGTGTGATATAAGTTCTCTGTTTGCCGTCTTTTGTATCTTCTAGGGGCGCAGCTAAAAAGGAGTCAAATGCAGTGAAGCCAATAGGACGAAACATAAAAGTTCGAAGAACAGACGAATTTTGAGGAGAGTACACGAGCCAGAAACCACATCTGAAAATCGCGACTCGGTACTTGGGTACCGTGCTGTAGAAACCCATGCGTGGTCTACCACTCCATAAAAAATTCTTGTTCTACCACGAGGATTACTTCCCGGGGAGGGCACCTTTGACTTTTCGGTTTCCGTATCCCCCCCCCCCCCAGATCGTCAGCGCACATGTTCGCCGACACGCGGGTCTCGGGGTCACGCCAGAACATATGGCAAACAGAGAACCTATGTCACACCTGGAACTTTTATCTTGCACTGAATTCATTTCCACCATGGCGATTCGGTTACCCTTCTCGGGAATCTTGTCGTACAATACCTGTGTTGGGCTACCATATCAGCTCAGGGCTCCTGGCTTTCCCGGTCAGTACGGGAGTTGAATCAATGCGCCACTCAAAACCCCAGGCCAAAGGCTCAAGACCTCCCTCTATGCCCAGAGTGTCGGGCCACTGCCACGACGAAGCCAAGAGCCCATCTAGGGGCCCCGAACCGAAGCCCAGGGAACTCTCGTCTTCTCACTGCCTCAACCTTGAAGCTATAGACGTGAGTACCGGTGGAACCTAGGCAACCCCAACAGGGAGGTTCGTGCTCCCTGTCTGGACTTGTACATTTGGATTTGAGAATCCCCCGCCCTGCTGCACAGATGATGCCGGATAAAGAACCTCACACCCAATCCTGCCCAAGGGTTGGTGGCGAGGCATTTACTCACTGCCTCCATCTTGAAGCTAACGACGTGAGTGCCGACGGTGAAACTCGAGGTACGGGAGACCGCTTTCAATCCTCTACCAGGAACCGTGACCTTCGCGGTCGATGGTCCCCCTCCCCTGCTGGAATCGGATTCCGTATAAACAACCAAAATGCAACCAAATAGTCCTGTGGCCCACAACCGCTCAGAGGTTCCTGGTTCGGCATTAGTTTAAGGTCGCCGATCGGGAATGCCCCGGAGATGTGTCGTGGGAGATTTCACCGGAGGGTGGGGTCAACGTGAGAGGATTTCCGAGGGACTGACCCTTCTCCGACAGCGTTTCGCGACGCTAGTAAACTGCACGCAATGCCCGCGCAACTCCCTTACGCCCTCAGCGCGGACCGCACGGGCGCGCAGCCGCGCCTCGGGACTGCCTGGAGTACTCGACTCGAAAAGGTTTCAAATTATTTTACACAATCAAAGTAAGAGTAAAAAGATGTAATAAATTATTGTGTCATTTTATACACCGATGGGCACAGTGAGAGGGGGGACTGCATTTCTAGGTCCCTCTGGCTCCCTATTCTCATTAAACATTTTTCCTTTTATAATATACTGAAATATACAAAATTTCTCTACATTAATTTCTGGCAAAGATCTTAGCGTCCGGCTTGCTGGGTCAATGGGTCACGATATATTATAATCCTTATTACCTTTATAATGGATTATAGGATCCGCAGACTTTACAGCGCTGCTGGGAATCTGAAATAGAATGATTCTATTCCTAGTCCATTACTGTTTGGATTGACAAAATGAAAGATCACTTTTTTTTCTAAGGAACAAAATTTAACAAAGTTTATTGTTACCTTTTTAGCAAACAATTAATGAATTTAATAAAATGATGTTATGCCTTTGATCAAGATATCTTTGAATTTACAGTTTTATACCGCGGTTAACTTATCTATTCTTCGTTGATGTCCCTCGTAGACTTCTCAGTCGAAATATCTTGCGAGCTTGCCGTAGTCCAAAGTCCCAAGAAATCCTCTTCTGCCCCTATCCAAACTGGTCTCAAACTATCAAAATTATCAGTCCCGATTACGTCCTATGACATAGTCCCGAAATCTATAACTCGATTACCACTCCCGACAAAGTCCCAATTTATGCATCAATATTACTTCCACATGCAGTATCTGCAATATCATTTACTGTCCTTAAAATTTCACGATCTGAAAACCCGACTCTGACTATCTGCACTACACTCGCTCCCTCTCACGAACCTACGATCAGTTCAGACACGCGATGCCGGTCAGAATGAAATCTTCCTGCATGATTCACCCCTCGAAGACTTCGTATTAAACTACCTTCTTCTTTTTTCATACCATTTGACCGTCCTTCTCTCACCCAGCCAATCCATGCGTTCGTTATATTTTGGTGTAGCTGACCTTTCGATCGTCTAAACTTCTTCGCCCAATCCCAAATTTTCTACTTTCGGCATCCAGCCACCTCTTAATGCATTTTCTACCATATAGTCTACAAATAAATGTTTTTTTTCATGTGACATATCGGTATGTCACAATACTTACCTAGTTAATAAATAAACGTACTACAGAGAGAATGATATTATAACTTTCAGGAAACAAAAAAATACAATTGATTTCATGGTTACCAGTTACATTACATAAACAACAATTTTGTATTTCTTTATGGCTTATGGCTTTCTTATGGTTTGGAAAACCTCCTATTTAAAGTACGTGTGTCATTCCCCAGAATTCTCAGCTTGAAAAAGAGGGGAAGTCAGTTATTCAACATATTTACGGAAATAAAATATATTACTGGCTGCAGTGTCCTTTTCGAAAGTTTCAGGGAAGTAGGACTTCTTCGCTCCCCATTCCGTCAGCCTGAGACGTTACAAAATGTTTCGTGGACTAAAATTACCTTGTCAGGTATTTTGAACTGTAAATTGAAACGGTGATTTGGAAAGGGAAATAAGTCCTTGTTCCATAGTTTTGAGAAAAAAAATTAATAACATCCACAGTTGGCGTGTGAGATAGTTATAGTTATGTTACACAAAAGTTGCAGAACTAGTTGTTATTGATTGCTTAGGCTACTAAGTTGCCTAAATCAAAATTTTCCCTTCAAATTGCCATTTCTGTAATCTAGAAAACCGTTTTTGTACTCTGGACTTGTTTCCTTTATAAAATAATTTTGAAATATTAACAAAAAATTCTTTATTTTTGGAACAATAAAATCTATGAATAAATTTATAATGAGGTGAATTAACATATAGTGCTAAACGGACACAAAAATCCCCTTACTAACTTAATAATATCAGCATCTACTCATCATCAGTTTCCTCTTCAGTTCTTGGCTACGTCAAAACTTTCTAGTGGAAGTGGACACATTCATGTGGAATGTATTTTAGTATTTTTTGAACATAAACTTCTTTCTTAAAAACAGAAGAATAATGAGCCGTAAACTTTCTTAAAAGCCAATTTGGATGTGCCTTCCCTTTTGCTTACATGAGTGAGATCTGTATAAGCCATCACTATGCTCACGTGCCACGAGGTAACCAAAACCTATCATACGTCAGATGCTTACTCTTGGAACGAGACTTTCCTGGCTAACAATGGAGACTACCAGTGACGAGCAACAGTCTTGGTTGCCTTCTGAAAATAGTTCATCCTCCAGGTTTTGAACTCTATGATATCCTGTCTATTACTGATGCCGTGAAAGCATTTGGGCGTTTCCTAGCTGATAATACTAGTTCTGTGAGAGGATCAATATTACGAACTTCATGAGTGTCTCAATGCTCTCTATGAATATATAAGAAAAACTAGTCCTGGACTCGTTTCTCTTTTCGAATAATTCGAATTTTTAGTTGGCAATAGAACACTTACTTTAAGCTGGACAAGTTTCATTTTTACATGTACATCTATAACTTGAAGAATAAGAAATAAAATGTGTACATCAATACTTTTTACGTAAAGAGTAGACTTATTTATCTTTTCAAATCACCGATTCAATTAAGAATACAAACATTTCTATTTTAAGAGAACAATAAAATTTTGAAAGAACGAATATAAAAGTTATAAATTTAAAAATTCAAAATGATTTTATAAAACTGACTGGATGTTGGGTGATCTCAGATCTTATGGTTCGGAATTAGAAATGCAGCCAGATACAAAATATCCACCATAATCACATAATCTAGTAACAAATCATTGAAACAGATATGAGAACAATTAAAATTTTTTATTTATTTATTTTATTTATTTTACGTCAAAAAACAGTTCAAACTGCGTGTGACGTATGAATTTGCATGTGTTATTTATGCTACACCTTGATCACAATTTTTTGGCGGGTCACCGTTCCAAATTTTCACTTTACGTCACTTTCATAATGTTCCTCCGCACTTCTCGTTTACCATGCAGCATGTCTGGCTTTTCAAACGAAGTACTCGTGATGTGGTCACTTGATTCGTATTGTATCTGGCGCTGCGCAGAACGAAAATCGGTGCGCTGGAGCAGCTCGCCCATGACTTTGGCCGGTATTACACTGTAAAAGATATTTATCAAAGATCTTTCATAGAAGAAAGTATGCCAGTGTAATAGCCAATATTTTATAAGATTGCTTTTATAAAATGTTTTGGGTAAAATGTAGTCTGAAGCATCCTAGTCTTATCATACATTTGTTAACATGGCGGCTGATATGGGGGTGTAGCTTCAACCAAAGTTTTAATTGCAGAGTGCGAGCAGTTAGAATGTTTATAGTATAATACTGTCTATCTGGACTACAAAAGTAAAACCAAACGAATCGACGCTTATACGACACATTTTCCCGAGAAGTGGAAAACATGGGGTTTGGAAAATGCCCAATTCAGGAAGATAATTTTTTTAACTTCCAAATCAGGACTCATTTTCGAAATAATGAAGAACGATAAAAAGAATTTAATGTTTCCTCATCCATCCTCAAATAATTCTTCTTTTCGAAGTTCTTATTCGTAATGCTTCACAATGTACGACCCATGGCCTCACCATGGATGAATACCATGGCGTTGTTGTACGGCCTCACCTTCAAACGTTTTCTCTTTACCTTTTACTTCATCAGCATTCAACATAGATTAGTTATTATAAAATATAAAGTAGCACAAACACAACTATTTGTGCATCATCCATCGTAAATCGCGAGCAAAACTACATAAAATATTAGACGAAAGGCTCACAATGGGGACTACCAGTACGAGCAACAGTCTTGGTTGTCTTCTTAAAATAGGTCGTCAAATTTCTTTGTTAGTTTTCTCGTCGAAGTTCAAAGAAGGTTTAGCTCCTTAACATAATCATATTCCTTTCTCTTCTTAATTAACAATAACATTAAATCAATAATTATGCCAGAGTTTAAACCTCACTTACCTTATGGATGGCCAATCCAAAATTGTCATATAATAATCTTATGTATTTTTAAAACCCTTGAAAAACTGTATTGTCGAACAAGAAGAAATACATTTTAAAAAATGTACAAAGATCTTCCACAAAGTTCTTCATCAAAGATATATGTCAAATATCTTTTACAGTGTAATATCTATTACAGTGTAATATTACCTTACAGTGTAATATCATAGATCTCTCCGGAAGAGGCGGCCCATGATGGCCTGCGCAGAGAGGGCGGCGAGGCATGGGTAGCACGCCGGGCATTCGCCTCGCTGGAGCAGCTGCGCGTCTCGGGAGAAGGGCGAACAGCCGTAGATTCGTCAGGATCGATTTCACCGATATCATGAAGAATGTAAGAAGGAGACTCGATTCGGGTGTTGGAGGCATGGTGGGGGTACGCACGAAAAACTCGCCAGCAAATCGGCTCATCTGAACTTCAGTAACATCACGTGAAGAATGAAGGAACATATTTCAGTGTTTTTCAGACAATAAAAATACGCATACACCAAGGTCACTGTACATAATATGTGTGCATAATAACTTTGGCATACTTTACCAACGCCTTATACACTCTAGTGTATGTAAAGCGTAGATGGCGTCGACGCGACACATGAGCTTGGTGGCCATTGACCGCAAATGCTCTTCGACCACATGATGTCGCTGAAGTGCAAGTGCGCCGATTAGCTGCAGACTCTTTATATATCCCCTCACCACCAGAGATAAATCTCCTCTTACAGCCTTCACGAGCGACATGTAACGATACAGGAGACACCGGTGAAGTACGCATAGCATCTCTGGTAGTCTTATAGAAATCGCGTCGCGCCACTATCCGGTTATTCTGCTTGTACATTTGATGTAAAAGGTCAGGATTTTGTCAAAAAGAAATATCGCAATCTGCTCGTTAGATTTGCGCCGAATTCTTCTTTCTAGAAGGCAACTTCCCCCCTATGATTCAAGTTGAGTTCTGCTCTAAGTCCATTCACCGTCTCTGTTCTGTTGCAATCTGATAAAATGCCGTGTTACGTAATACAAAATCTATAAGTTGATTTTATTCACGTGGTTAGAGAATTACTGGTTTCAGTGATGGCTACCTTTATGTAGTGTGTCGGAGAGCCTCTAAAATTGTCCATGAAAGTGGAAATGAAAGCGCAAATGTCCAGTGTGACGGGCGAATGGCGGAGGGTATAATTCTATGGCAGCTGGTGAAGGACAGAAATCTAGCTGTTTCAGTCACAATCTATCACAATTGCGTAATGTAATGAAATTTGCAGCAGTTTTTGCAATGAAAGATGAATGGTGGCGACCTGTCACAGTGTTCATGTAACCAGAAAAAAATCACGTAACTATACGATCAGAGAAAGTTAGCAGCAACTACTCCCCAAAATTCTGAGATGGAAGAATATTGGAGGAAAAAATGCAACATTCCCAAGACTCATGATGATGCAATGAACTGAAATTCAGAGGAAGAAAAATGCCCTGACATCTCATCCTCGCTGTTATAGTGTCCGACAGCAGTGATGCACACCTTGTATCTTCAATGCGATTTAAAAATCAGAATCGGAATGCACAAGGTATTCACAGGATACAGAACTGATGGCGGAAGTATATTACATGTACCTATACGATTGTATGCGATTTCAAGTCGCATTCAATGGCACAACTATTTGTTTACAGAGGTAGTTGTTTTCATGATCATCAAGTGTGGAAATCTTAAAGAGTACCAAGGACTGTCGGGATGTCAAACACCTCCTCACACTATTTTAAGATTTTCACATTAGCATTAAAAAAAGGAAAGATTCCTACCTGCTTCTGTGGGATTTAGAAGCTCACTTTCTGAAATTGTTTTTCGATGCTTTAAATGTTACGTAGTAATGTTTGAAAGCAATTCAAAGTTTTAGACTCCGTCAATATTCCTTGTTAGTTTGTTGCTGAACTCTTGAAAAATTTCTTTGCTACGAGTAAAAATGCTTTCCTTCATTTCGCGTTTTGCTCGTCAATAATCAGCCTCTTGTTTGCATTTTTTTGGTTGAATTTCCCAATAAATACTTAACATAGACAGCATGAAGAAAGTCTTCGAGTGTGTCACAAACAGGTTATGCCGTCTATCGTGATGTAGCAGGTTTCTAAAATCATGTGTGCAATACATACGATATTTTTTCGGTTTTAAATCAGCAGCACATTCTACAATGCTGTAAGTTCTATTTTCAAGACTCTCAGTTATTTGAAGGGGTAGGGCAGATAGTGCTAATTCTTATTTCATAATGCAAAATACAGATCTTAGAATGTTTCCTTAACATAAATATTTTCAAAACGGTTACGAACGTTTTCATAGAACTATGATTGAAAAATTCAGATAATGTGTTCAATTAAACAGAAAACAAGACACTAATTGCAAAAACTTTATTTTTTACTCTGTCAGAAAAGAACTAGTTATGTGTGTTATCTCTCTCTTCTCCCAATTCCTCCAACTGTCTCTTTCTCTATCTTAGATTATCAATTGATCACACTAATAAACACTTATAATATTTTTTCTGTCCATGATAAATAACAAAAACATTTTACCAATACCCAAGAAGCGTGTTTACTTAAATTAAGTTTTTATAAGCCTTTCAGAGCTCGAGACATAGGTGATTTTCTCACCCGAGTTTATTTGGTGTATATCTTACAGACATATACTTCAGCCTAAGAAAAGTAAAATAACCCTATTCCGAACCCTATTTCGTGATTCGTAAAACTGGGTAGGTGGCCGGGAGAGAAATTCCCTGCGAGAACAGGAGCTCGGAACGTCCAGCGCTATCTTGCAGCGCCTTTCAGTCCTCGTGAAAGCCCTTGACTGCCGCCCATTCTTCGTCTGACGTCCGCAAAGCCAGAGTAATTTCGCGCCCAGGGCCCGCAGCCGCCATTCGGTGGGAGAGCCTTGCCTGGGGTGCGCAACGACGCCGAACGAAGAACGACCAACAGACCGCGCGCGTGTCTTGTCGCCGAAGCTGCAGGGATGAACTTCGAAATGCCGTCGCCCTCAATATCATATATACATACATGCATTTATTTGAACTGCAAATGGGTATGACCCGGTGGCAGTTAAATAATAATAATAATAATAATAATAATAATAATAATAATAATAATAATAATAATAATAATAATAATAATAATAATAATAATATAGGAGTACGGTACAAAACGAGGATGCAACAATCATACTATCACTAATATTAAGTATTATAACAATTATTTCAACTCTGTCATGATATCCAATAATTATACATTGGTGATACTAAAATTTAATACAAGCTACCTAAATATTGGCTAAATTAGATTTTTTTAAAATTCATTGTTCGCGTTCACTACACTTCTCTTCACTGCACTACACTGCACTGTTTTGCTTTGAATTACACTGATCAGCACTTTTTAATATCCATTACTCTCATCTTGGTCTAACTTATTTCTAAAACTTCGGACACTTACAGGAAAAGCTTTGAAAATTGCTGCGGGTAAACTGTTTCAATCTCTAATTGTTCTGTTTCAAAAGGAAAATTTCCCAAGATCTGAATTTTGTTTCCTTGTTCGAATTTTGTGGGTGTGATCGCTCCGGCCGAAATAATTTGTTTTTTCTAGTCTAACCTGAATTTCCTTCCAAGCTGGTTGACCTACGTAAGATTTATAAAGAGCGCAAAGCCTCGCCCTTGTTCTTCTCGTTTCTAGAGGTTCCCATGACTTTTTTATTGCGTTAGTTCTATAGATAAACTTATTTGCTTTCCTCTGTATTCTATCTAGATTGTTCCGGTGCGACTTCCTGTATGGATCCCAACATGCCACTCCGAATTCCATATTTTAAATATATAAAGAGAACAATCTTGATTTCCCTTCTATTCGGCGCCCAGTGAACGGTTTTAAACAAGTGAGGTAAAGAAAAGACAAAAAGTAGGAGTTGAGGACACTACATATTGAATAGATCACAGCTTTAATAAAAAAAAACACAAAATTTGCGTTGTTTCAAGGGTGCGGTTAGAATGGAAACGGGAAGATGGTGTCGTGCGCAACTAGGCAAGTTCGGTGAAATGGAAGAGCAGTTGATCTTGCTTTAAGAACATCGCGTTGTGTGATTAAAACGATTGTTTGTTACTATCAATTGTAAGTTTTCAATGTACTTCCTTATATATCACTCTTGTGATATCTACGAAAAGCGGGAGTTCTGATTAATATTTGGAAATTGTATTTCGTACACTTTAAGGTACATTTATATTAATATACATTATATATACATTAAGGTAAGGTTGATAGGAGGATTTGCGGTTATAAGCCAAAACAATGTCCCATCTGTATTTGTGTAAAGATTTTGGTAAAAATAAAACATTGTATATATATATATATATATATATATATATATATATATATATATATATATATATATATGAAGGGATATCTAAAGGAACCAGATGGAATTGGTGTGAAGTTAATAATAGACTTGTAGGATGGAGATGGAGATAATGTAATTGAAATTGTTAATACTTTGTTTAGAAGCAGAAAAGTACCTAAATCATCAACATTATCTGTAATTAATACAAAACTAAAAATTAAAAATTATTGCAAACTTTGAGACCGATAAATGATTTACCTGTAATTGAAGGGATAGTGAAATTAGTAATCTTTGATACGTTGCTAAGATATGCGAAAAAGAATGATTATTTAGATGACCATCAATCAGGGTTTAGAGAAAAACACACTGTAGAAGGAACGATAGGAAGAAAGGAATTGAAAAATAATGAAGGGTAATGCAGTGTTTTTTATAGATTTACAAAGAGAAATTGAAACGACAGGGAAATGTCAACAAAATGTAAAATAACTTGTGGGTTAGATTTGTAAGATATCAGAGAGTGCAGTATGACAGCTTAATTTCAAATGAAGGATGGAGTGTCTCAAGGCTAGAAAGTTGAGTCTTCAAGATTGTTTGATGATATATTACATTAATAGGTCATGATATTAATGAATTTATAAATGTAGTTAATTATGAAATATTTAATGTCGTAAATTGGTATGTACAAAATAAGTATGAAAAAATGTATGGCTGTGAGAAGTAGTGGCAAAAGGGGGAAGTAAAGGTAAGATAGATTTAGGTGAAAACTTTCTCTGGGCTTTAAGTACTTAGCGGTGATTTTGGATGAGAAGTTAAAGTTATACTTTCATGATATTCTTGTTTAAAACATTGCTAAACAAAATCGGAGCATTGAGGAAATTAAGAAAAATTGTTTAAAAAAGGAATGGAAATATTATTTATAAGTATAGTTCTTCCTCATGTTAAGTATTTTTCAACAGTTTACATCAGTTTTGTAGAACTGATATTGATAGAATACAAAAAAATATGTAGTCACCATTACAAAGTACAGTTTTTTGTATTTTTAAGCCTATAATTGGGTGTACACCTGCTGACTTCATCTATTATAAATTAATAAAATAAAAGTTGTGGAAAAGGGGATTTGGAGGAAAAAGGGTATATTGGAATATATGTGTGGGAATGAATATTTTAAAGCAGGAAAAGGATATTAATATTGATGTTTTAACATTGATGTAGAAGATTGAGCGTGATTTGTTACACAAATTAAACAAATGAAAACAAATGAAAAATTTGTTACACAAATTAAACAAAAAAACACAGATTAAACAAATGAAAACCAAATTCAAGGCACTTTTTAAAACTTCAAAAAGTTTCTAAAGGACTCCTGTCTCAGTTATTGGGACTTTAACTATAAGTTGAATGTTTTCAAACTCCATTTGGTCAGGCTATCTATCCTTGACTCAGCTCTTCCGGAAAACATTTTAAGAGGACAGAACAAGTTGTAATCACAAGACTAAAGATAGGTCATTTCAATCTCAATTTCTGCCTTTTATTCAAGAGGTCAGATCGAGATCCCTATCCAAAGTGTGGTGCAGCAGTCTCCTCCTCCCACGTCATTCTTGGATCGCCTGCCACAGAAAATGTAAGAAAACTTCTGAAAATGGAAATAATCCTAAAATCATTGCTCAGTTAAACAGACGAGTGTGCCCAAGTAGTAAAACTCTTAGAAATTACAAAACTGAACAGCCTTATATAACTATTGTATTAGTACTTTAGTTAGATTAAACATAACTTGTGAAAATGTAATTAACTTTGACATATTTATTCTTGGTAAAATTGTAACTACTATGTTTGTCTGTACAACTGTATAATAATAGGAGTTGCTGATGACCTAGATGTTATAAAACGACCTTGCATAAATAAATTTAAAAAATGTAAGCATGACCTCCAACCGGAGTGTTTGCTAAATCGAGTAGCTCCTTTTGGAAAAGGAGGGCGCCTGGTGTACTTTGGGACAATTGCGTTCAATTGCGTCCTTATTCAGTCAAGGGGCGGGGAGTGAGCGGGGGCTGGGATGCTGGCGTGGGGGGGGGGAGCAGGACGTAACTACTGCGAGAGGAGGGCTGAAAGCTGCGGGAGCTCAGGGAATAACGAACCTTGGCCAACTCCACTTGGCCTCCTGTGCGAAAATGGCGTCCTACTGACACAGTCTGCCGCTCGCCACATCTGCTCCTCCTTACGGGCTGAGTTGGCTCAGGAACGCAACTTTAAAGTGCACACGTTTAACGGAACTAATAACCATAGCACTTGACGTGCTCGGAAATGTAAAATAATCAGCCAAACTTATGGCGATGTTAAGGGTTAGGCGATGTTAGGGCAGCGGCGATGGTGTAACGGTTAGCCTATATACCTAAGTTCGCGAGTTCAAACCCGATCAAAGCCGTGGATTTTTAAGGCTAAAAAATCCTTCGTATGCCTTCCTTCGGAGGGGAAGTAAAGTCGGCTGTCCCATGTTAGTATATTTACTGCATGTGAAAGATCCGCAAGCATAAATGAAGCCTCTGAACTAAATTCAAATTGCCTGTTTCGTCGCCCAATTAATACCTTCTTTCCCCCCTGGAAAGTGAAAGGAGCGTAACGAAATTTGCGTGGCCAGAAGGAAGAGCAGGCCTCATGGCCTGAATCTCGCCATGTAAAATAAGGCATTCATTCATTCACTAGGGACCCACGTCGTTTCTTTTGTTGGACAGGTGATCCCATCTTTTATTAACAATTATTGCAGAATACGTATCACAGATTATGAAACGGAAGAGACGCGTAGTTCAGTGAAAACCCAATCATGCCACAACCATATGAAATTCCTCCCGTGAAAACGCGAAATGTGAATCTAAGATCTTCAGACATTTTTTTTCGAAAACTGTACGGCACTTAAGTTACCTCTGGTACTCTTCTTAATTTTTATTTTAAGAAAAAATGAAAATATTCATATTTCAATACCTATGTAGAAAAAAGGATACAATTGTCCTGTATGATATGCCTTAATTTTGAATTATTTGAGTTAAGAATTTTATGATGACGTGAGAGCAACATTCTTCTCATTGAAGTAAAGTCGTAGACTTCCGCGGCTTGTGTGTGCTCTTGGTTGTTCGGGTGACGCCGAGTCGAAGGCTACGATGATGATGTTTCGACCATCTTGTTATGGTTTTCCTCAGGACAAGTCTGCCAATGTTTGATCCTTTCTAGTTCTTCTCATTCAGTAGTATAAGTTTTAATTTTACAGTCAGATGATATAATATATGATATTTTTAGTCCAAACAAGAAGAGGACTGCATTTTAAACTGGATTGGTGTGATTTACGATTAGGTTTTAGGATCAGACCCTTTTGTATCTTTGATGTCATAATTGGCCTTCATAATGCAATACATATTTCCTAGCCATGATTTTTGTTAAGATTGCATTTTATGTAGAGGTGATAAATGAATTCTACTGTTTAACGGAGTTTACAAATATTATTATTATTTAATGTTTCCCCATGTTCATTACGACGTATTACAATGTTACGGTATATGACGTTATGATAAGTATTACTCCCAGGAATATACGCTTATAAATGATAAACTATCAGAAGGTATTAGATTGAGCAGCAGAATTTATTACATTTAGTATAAATCATACAATTAACTGAATTACATTAAGAAAGTAGTTGTTGGTGATATTTTATTTATGTAGAAGACACTGATGAACTTTGAGTGCAAATTACGTGCACGATGATGAAAATCGGTTACATTGTTCTTGAGATGGCAGTTTACACCATTTTAACTGCCAACCCTTAATCATGTAGCAAGGCTCGGTATTATTGTAATGTTTATTATTTATTTTTTTATATTTATAAAGTCGTTAGGTTGAGAATGGATTTTAGTTTAAATCCATAGAATTGTATACTTAATATTTTTTTATTCAAGGCATATGTTTCATAATAGAAATGTAAATGGGATATTAATTGCAAGGCTGTAAAATGATGTGAGACATTATCCTAGTTGATTAACCAGCCAAGCGGTTAAGAGCATATAGATTCTGTGAATCGTAAATGTTTATCTCTCATTTGCAATCATTAAATATACATAAATATCGTATACTATTTTAAGAGTGTTGGTGTATACTATATGATGCTAGAAAGGCCGTGATAACAGTAAATGGTTATCAACTTGTGCTAAAAAATATAGGCCACACAAAGCCATAGAAGATACAGAGCAAATAGAATAGTAAGCGCAACAAATGAATTTATTAATGAAAATATGCATCATTACTTACGCAATAGAAAAATAACTTGAAGACTATAATGGCAGAGCTATTCCTGAGAAATTGCCTAAAACCGGCGAAAAAACGTATAGGTTGTTTTAGTGTCGGAACTTCGAAATATTGTAGAATAACGTCGTTGTTCATCTCGACAGGGTGCCCTTCGCCAGAAAATGTTTGTTGTTATTATTTCGGTTGCTTGTTCCAGGTGTCAATGTTTCTATCATTGTTACTAGAAACGCCGAAATGTAATTTTACTAAATAATATTATAATTTTTGTGATAATCATTTATCGTCAGTTTCGAAGAAATGACATTTCTAATTCATCATCATCATCATCATTCAAAATCAACAACATTTTCAAAAATTCAATGTAAATAATAATTATTCCAATTTCAGCTCCCTTTGACACATTTTAACCGCCGTACACATAAATCATTGCTAAGAAGCTAAACGAGTATCGACTCACTCGAAATTAAATACAAATATTGGAAATGGTATCCATCGCTTCGTTTTCTTTTACATGTAGACCGGCTGAGGTAGCTCAGAGCAATAACTGTTCCCACTGCACTGTCTGGCCGTGAAGCACTAAGGCTCGATTCCCTAGGTGATGGATTTTTATTTTCTCTCTACCGTTTAAGCAGTAGAATGAAAGTTATGTAACGCGGCGCAAAAAAAAATCTCTAGAAAAAGTCTTGCTACAGGGTTCTGGTAACAAAAAAGTGGATAAAACCAGTTGCTAAATGTAGGAAAAATCCTCTAACACATGGTATAGCCACCAGAATCTATGTTTTGTGGGTCATTGATATCGAAAAATTGATTGACGGTAAAACAACTGTCCATCTGTCTGTGAACTACGCTAGCTGCTAAACCGTGCAGCCTATTTTCTTTAAAATTGATAATACCCTATCTATTTGGCTGATGTCTCGGCTCTTTGAATATGAAATTGATATTTTAATTTTGGGAGGTACTTTACATGAAGCCCCTGGGACAGTTTCAAATGTACAATAAATTAGCTTCATAGTTTCTTATTAAATTTTGTTGTTGGATAGTGTGAAGGACGTTTAAGACAATGCTGCAGGTTTCATGTTCGGTGAAAACCCTGATTTTTCGAAAATTACAAAAGTTTAAACTTTTTGGCGTCTTCCGATAACTAAAATACTAAAAATTGAGATTTTTTGTCTTAATGCAGTCTGCCTCTTAAAGATAATTTTGAAATCACGTAGTTATATTGTTTCCAAAAATTTTCGCGTAATTTTTCGTGAAATATACACAATTTTTAATTCAGTTTAAACAATTTTTTTTCTAAAAAACAGCGCAAACAATTTTGATTAAATTTTGACTTCGAATAGCGCACAGACAGCTTCAAGGAATGGTGTAGGTCTCATGATCGTTGAATATTATGTTTGAAAATTGCAAAAATTCAAAATTGTTTGGCGTCCTCCTACAACTACAATTATGAAAATAAATACATTTTTCTTAATGACATGTGTTTATCAAAAACAGATCTGTAAAAAATGTCATATTAAATTTTTCAAAAATATAAGTATTTTTTGCGAAATTTAGTGTCAAATGTAGTTGAATACAAAAATAATGGCAATTAAGGTTTTTTTTAACGAAAATTTGCTTTTTCACGCAGCATTACGTAACTTTCTCTCTGCTGCCTAGGCGGTGGTGAGAAAGTGAAAATGTGTATATCGCTTACTGAAACAGAGAGGTTCTTCCTAACATCGTATTCTTTTTTTTATAGCAATTAAATATAGGGTCTTCTTTAATTTGTTTACATTTCGTAGATCAAAATTTTATTTTAGTATTTTTTCCGTTCGTTTCAGTTATTTACATTCAAGTTCTTGGTTAGTCGAATTTTCCGATGGAAGTTTTGACTCCAGGAACGGGAATAATTGCATGCTTATCATAGCTGAGTAAGGGCTACCACTCGATTGATTGATTTTTTCGTGTTTCCGGGCGCGTCAACTGCTTTGGTCATTAGTCTCGTTAGTGTAGTGCATGTTTTTTCTTGGGAGATGGCGGTGATCTTTTCCCCGCTGGATGGTGAGATCCGGCGCCGACCTACCGCCGGCTTCCATCGGGCTTCCGCCGGGTTTCCTCCTAACCAGGACTCTCCCACCAGCGGGGCACCGCCCAAGCCGGGACAAGCTCTAAGCTACCGACCGGTCTCCCGGAATATGTGGTAGTGTAGTGCATGTTAGTGTAAGTGTGTGTGTAAAGGGAGATGATAGGACAAGGAAGAGGAAGGACAGATAGCGCGCGGTCCGTGGCCCGTTTAGTAGGGTACTGCTCCGGCATTCGCCTGGTGTTGATCGGAGAAACTACGGAAAACTACCGATCAGAGCAGTCGGCCGCTAGAATTCTCCTCCAGACAGCGACTGAATTCGATCTAGCTGAAAAGGTAGTGTCGAAAATCCTGCTGCCGTCAGGACTCAAACCTAGAACCTCCCGGTCAGAGGCGCTGCAGTGACATGAGTTGATGCACTGAGCTACCGGTCCCGGTGGCTATCACTCGAAATGGGAAAGGATCGAGGGATAAAATGTAACTGAGCCATCTATGATGAGCATATTTTCTGCACAGAGATACTACAGCAAGGACTATAATATTGTCTAAAATGTCACGATATCCTTCTCTTCACTATTCAGTTCATTGGGTACAGATATTTGGTGAACTGTTCACTACTCTGATTGAAATTTCTTTCAACTCACTAATACACGGCGTTATCCTTGTCTAAAAGTTGTCACAATCTGTTCTCAACTCGTCACACGTGCGTGTATTTTGACATCTCACATTTTTCTCGCCCTTAGGAAATGCAGTAATGCTTGAGCTGAACCTGCAACTTACAAACTCCCCTGACCATGCAAATTTTTTAAGAGGAATTGCAGAAGTTACTGAAATGATGAAAAAGTTACGAGCAGCTGAATTCGGATGAAGAATATTAGAAGGACATACAGTAAACTCTCTTTAATACAAATTTCAAGGGACCAAAATAATCGGTGTTCTTATTATATTCGTAAAAGTTCGTGATATCCCATTATTATACATAGTAATATTACTACGAATCCTTGCCGCTATCCAAAATTAGTTCATGTTCGTATTACAAGAGTTTGTTATAACAAGGGTTTACTGTACCATAATATACATATTTACGATACAGTTTAGGTACGTAATTTTTTCACTATTTTCTCCTTTTTAGTACACCACTGTATGTTAATTTTGAATAATTCAAGAGTTTTCCTTTTTGAAGCCTCTCAAATACAATAGTGGTTTTGAAGAGACTCTTTAAAATCTTTCGGGCTCTTCTCGACTTACAATTCAAAGCTCTTCTTCCTAAAGAAGGTCATCGATCGTTTTGAAAGTCGACGGTCGGAGGGGAAAGAGCTGGGAAAGATCAAAAGGTGAACAATGAAGAGTACTAAGGAAAAGACAGTTTAAAACTGCTTTTAAACAATGTGTTATTTTAGGATAGTTTTTTTTTGGTAGAACCACCCCACATGTTTTGCAAGACTGAACATAAACGTCATATGTTAACTATAAATCAACACGAATAATTTTAAAATTAAAAACATTGCATTATGATTCACTTAAGAAATTAAGTACGAGAGTTCATAATTAAATAGAATACCTAATAACTTAATTGTAGGCCGTTGGTTACTAATCTAAATGTGGCTAGGTCCTACTTCAAATTTTCAGTTTTTTTCAAATAGAAAAATGTTTATTCGTTGTCGTCCAGGACATAAGAACAATATATGTAAATATTCTGCGAATGTGATGTATTATTGATATAATAAGTTTGTCGTTTCCATTAATTGTTTTATTTTTTATTTTTCAAGCGAGCTTCCTTTTGAATGAAGGACTGATTACTGATACGTAAACAAAAGAACTATTTAGTGCATCATGTAATGTAAAGCATGCAATGGACGATATTGTGCGTGTGATACAGACAGCTGGCAGAAATATAGAAACCCCCAAGCCAGCGAGTTCTCATTGGCGTACACACTTCTGAGGTACTTTAATGAATGCAGAGGCAAAAAGACAACCCCACGACTCACTCCGAATACAAAGACTGTCCGGACTCCACCAAACGTGGCAAACATACGTAGAGAGCAGAAAAAAGCATTCAAAATAATATTACAAAAGGCGAGCGAAAATTGCCAGGGTAGGGAAACTACCAGACTGGAATCATTTCAGAAACGTGTGAACTAGAGAGACAAATGATAAACTATTAGAAAAGTAAAACTGCTATCGTTCAATTAACATTATTCTGTCTCAAGATTGGAAGAAACATTGCAGGGCGCTACTGACTCTACGCTACAGTACAAAAAAATCTCAACAGTTCGTTCCAACTTACGTTCCATCCTGTGTGCAGAAGTAGATCAGAAAATCATAAAATCACAAAGACTCAAATTAGTGAAGCTGAAAAAGTAATTAAATGTACTAAAACGCCTGTCGTAGATGGCGTTCCCGACAAATTTATAAAGAATCCGGAAGGGAATCTGAATAAAATATTAGTTCTACAGCATGAGTTGTTTCAACTCAGCAAATTTCCTCTATAAAAAGAGAGATTTATCTCTATTGAGCGGCATTGGGAAAATATACTGTCGTATTTTAGGCACCAGACTCCAGAATTGGGCAGAAACAACAGCATATCGTTTCTCAAGCGGGTTTCGGACGAAAATGCAGCACAAAGGATAACATATTGATAATCAGCTCATTTACTGAAATAACTTTCATCCAGATGAAGGAGAAAGTGTATTGCGATTTCGTCGATTTCTATAAAGTGTTTTATACAATATCGCGATATACATTATGGAAAAAACTGTGAACTAAAGGTGTCTCAAACAAAATGAAACGTGCTCTGCAAGGTATAAAATGAAACAAAATAGCGTGCATGCATATTTTATATATGATGCAATGATTTCGTCTTTAACAATATTTCAGTTAATGAAGGAGTTAAAAGGGTTGGCTCTGTCTCCTCCTCTCTTCATCTTATTAATAGATGACCTTGCAGAGGAACTCAATTATAGAAATTTGGTTTTGCCCAGTGTAGGAAACAGTAAAATACCTTAATTGCTTTTGCAGATGAAATCGTCTTGCTGTCGAAGTTCACGACCAGTTTGCAAAGAATCTCTACCTTCTTGCGAAACAATCTCCAGCTTGGGGAATGAAAGTAAATTCGGATAAAACAAAAGTAATTGGTTTAAAGAATGCTTAAAGAATGCATTAGTTTCAAGAATGCACTGTGTGCAAAGTGAATGTACACAAAAATTTCGCCCGAAATAGTAAAAAAAATTATATATCTGGAGGTGACTTTTAATGTATGGTAACTGAACGAGACATAGGGGAACGATAAAAAACAAAGAAATATGTGTTCTGAGCGAGATTTCAGGTATTCTCTACGGGGAACACATAATGCATTTGAAGTAAAAAGCTGATGTTCTATTATAAACCAATTCTAGGAGTCTCACAACCAACTGCAAACAGAGTTCTGCGCGAATGGGCTCGGCAAGTGTAAAAGCCCAATGTTAACAGGAATGCCCGCTACATTAGTGGAAAATTATTAAAGGGAATCATTGAAATTATATGTCAATGTTACGATTAGTTATAGTTATAAGACAGAAATATATAGGGGAAACTGGGATATTCCGCTCACCATCTGTCTCCGGAATCGGGCAAATGCCAGAGCATATTCAGGCAGGCACAGACAGAGGCTGTTTGACTCTGTAACTCAACTGACTATATTAAGGCTCGTATGATACTATGAAAAATAAAACAACCTGTGTATTAAGTGATTTAATGGATAATTATATATATTTGCCTCCCCCGATCGCTTATGACTAGGCTATAGACAGGTAGGTGTAAGATATAAATTGTCATATTACAATATTACGTAGTCATTAACAATATCGTGAGATAGTTCGTGCTGTTGTGACACCACTAATTTAATACCATTTTTACGGGGTGTGCAATATTGCATGAAAATGAATTGACAATTTAAATTTTGTTTCCTACTGTATGGCGAGCAGTTTGAATAAATAAGTTACCGACATTTTAGTGAAAGGAACTGTTATTCTCCAATTAATATTCAAATGCTCTCTCTCGCCTAAAGTTGTCACAGAACTTGGAGTTTTGTACGCGAGGTCAGTATGCAAATATATATCTGTTCTCCGCCGGACAAATTGCATTGCAAACTAGAACTGCGTCCCGGTCATTCATACAAATTGTGGATGATAGCCTCATCTGCACATTGAAGACTTTTGCTTTCAAGGTTACGAAATGGAAGGCGTAGTTTCCGAAAGCATGAATACATTCGGAATTTTATTGCGTGCACTGAAGGGCGAGAGTAAAAAGATGTTCACTATTTTCCTTTTTTTAAAATTCAAACTGTTTAGCCCAAAGGCATTACGCGTGCTTGTTAAAATAACATAACAATGATCAAAATTTTAAATGCAGGTCACCGGTCATTAAGGTCCTATTTGTGCATTTAGAAATATAGTTGACATAACTGTTTGTACTTAATTGATTTACTCGTAGTTGAAAGGAGAAGGAATGCGGGCTTTAGGAAAAAAATATTGCTGTTGATTTATTGCTTCGTGGAGGAATTTATTTTTGATGCTTGGATTTACTGATTTCGTTCCTAGTGTTTTGCATGTAGGGTTGGAAATTAGAGAGGGTTGTGGAAGAATAAATTTAGATGTTGTAAGAAAGAGATTCCCTACGTCATTAGAAATTGCGCACAAGACAGGGAGGGTTAGTAATTTTTCTAAGTATCTTATTTTGGAACTTTTGGAGAATTTTGATGTTAGTTGAAGAAGCCGTAGAGCAAGTTGGGAAAGCGTATGTGAGGTATGGTCGAATAATAATTTTATATAACGTTGAAAGTGTTAATTGTAGTGAAGAATTTCGGTTTACCAAAGGGTAAAGACGTAACAGTTTCCCTTTTCGTTTTGCTTGGTTGATGTGGTATTGTCACGTTAGATGACAATCAAGATACGTAGGTGGTTCCATAAGTTTTTGGCCTGACGAAGATAGCGCTTATCTGTGGGAAAATACTGGGAGAAGTATAAAGTCTTCACTTTAATTGTTGCAATGCTATAAGAGAGGTACTTGAGTTGGGTGCAGTGTGTGGAATTGCATGGTGTTTAACTTTTTTACGACAAGGATGTTGAAAAGGACTATGGCTTTAAGGGGTTGAACCATTCACACTACAGTCTACCCTGAGACGTCTACCACTTATCAAAACTGAATAGAAACCTTCGGGAAAGAAAAGTGACGAAGAGAGTGAGGTGAAAGAAATAGTTTTTGATTTTTTTGCAAACAAAAATTCTGAGTATTTTTTGAGAGGCCTATAAATGTTAATATACGGATGTAAAAAGTAGGTTGGAGTAAAGAATGATTAAAATGAAAATAAGCGTAATTTTTTGTTTGTATCAAAAGTGGGAATAAATACATTATTAGAAAAATACAATAACTCTGTGAGTATTTCCAATAAAGTGAAGGTCGACAAAGAATAAAAATAGAAGCTTGTCTTTTCTCTATAATAAGGACTATCCTCCATTTACTAAACCATGTTGCATTTATAAGTCATATTATAGATTCTCAATGACAGAATTAATATCGTTGTCAGAAGTAAAATGCAGCAGTGTTGACAGCAAGAAAGGAAAATTCGTAATAGAGTGGAGATGTCATATCGTGGAGATATGTAATGAACAAGTGAGGACACTGCCTTGTGGAAGTCCTGCTTGAACACAATATACTTTCGAAAACGTACTGTCTATTTGGATAGTAAATGTTCAATTTTAGAAGAGACTTTACTTTAAAAATATACTCTGGTCTATTTAGTTGGTAAAATTTATATACGTCCGTATGCCATAAACAATCTAAGGCTCTATTTATGTCTAAAAATACTGCTCTGTGATGAAATAATTTTGTTATAATGTGCTCTGTGAATCGTAATAGTGTAAAGATTGGATCAAAATCCAAGCTGTTCCGACGGGGTTGCATCATTGGTATTTAAGAATTTGAGAAGAAGATAATGTATTAATTTTTCTGTAATTTTTCTAGAGATGAAAGGAGAAGTACACGGCGATAACTCTTTGGATCTGATGGGGTTTTCCTGTTTTGTGAATGGGAATGATGACAGGACATTCCACGCATTTGGACAGTATCCATGTTAGGTTTTTATTGATTGAGAAGTGTTCCGGACGTGTGAATTGCTATGGTCATTAGACTCGTAAGTGTAGTGCATTTTTATTGTGAGAGGGGTAGTGGTGATCGTCCCTCGCTGGATGGCGAGATACGGCGCCGATCTACCCGTCGGCTTGTGGGGTTTCCCTCAAATAGGTATCTCCCACCAGCGAAGCATAGCCCCATACGGGACAAGCTCTTAAGCTCTCGACTGGTCTCTCAAATGTGTGGTAGTGCATGTAAGTGTTAGTGTGTAAGTATGAGGTGAGAATAGGCCAAGAAAGGGGAAGGAAAAAGCGCGCACAGTCCCTGATCCGTTTGTTAGGGTACTGCTCCAGTATTCGACTGGTGATCGGAGAAATCACGGAAAATTACCGATCAAGAACAGCTGGTCGCTAGAAGTTTCCTCCAGACAACGGCCGAACTCGACCTTAGCTATCGAGCTGGTGTCGAAAATCCTACGGGTAGCGGTAGCTCAGCGCATCAACTGATGTCACTCCATCGCTTCTGACCGGGAGGTCCTAGGTTCGAGTCCTTACAGCGACAGGATTATCGACACTAGCTTTTCAGCTAGGTTGAATTCAGTCGTTGTCTGGAGGAGAATTCTAGCGGCCGGCTGCTCTGATTGGTAGTTTTCCGTGGTTTCTCCGATCATCACCAGGCGAATGCCGGAGCAGTACCCTACTAAACGGGCCACGGACCGCGCGCAATCTGTCCTTCCTCTTCCTTGTTATATCCTCTCCCCTTACACACACACTTACATTAACATGCACTACACTACCACATATTCCGGGAGACCGGTCGGGAGCTTAGAGCTTGTCCCGGCTGAGGCGGTGCCCCGCTGGTGGGAGAGTTCTGGTTAGGGGGAAACCCCACTAGCCGACGGTAGGTCGATGCCGGATCTCGCCATCCAGCGGGGGAAGATTACCGCCATCTCTAGAGAGAAAAACATACACTACACTAACGGAACTAATGACCGAAGCAGTTGACGCGCCCCGAAACACGAAAAAATCAATCAATCGAAAATCCTACCACCGTCGGGACTCGAATCTTAGATCTCTCGATCAGAAGCACTGCAATGACATCAACTGATGCCCTGAGACACTTAGGCCGGCGATTCCTCAAAATTGGAAAGAGGCAATTGTAGTGCCGATTCACAAGGGAGGAGACAAAAGGATTGTTAATAATTACAGGCCTATAAGTTTGACATCAGTTGTATGCAAGCAGATGGAACACATGATTGCGGAATATATTAGACAAGTCTGGAATAATACCGACTGGCTTTTTCAAAATCAACACGGTTTTCGTCCTAGCTATTCGTGCGACAGCCAGACTATTTCTTTATGTCAGGACATAGCAGATTCATTAGACGAAGGGAGTAGGGTCGATGCAGTAATATTAGACTTTTCTAAAGCATTTGATCTGGTTCCACATGGCCTTTTAATTGAAAAACTGTCAAAAACTGGATTAGATCATCGAATAATCTTGTGGATAAAAGAATTTCTTACGGGCCGAACTCAAGCAGTCAGAATAGGTGACAAACACTCATCGAAAGCCGATGTAACCTCTGGGGTCCCCCAGGGGAGTGTGTTAGGGCCATTGCTATTCTTAGCGTTTATTAATGATATTGCAACAGGAATAAAATCGAAAGTTAGACTTTTCGCCGATGATTGCATAATATATAGGAGTATTGGCGCGTCTTCGGATGAAAATGTTTTACAGAACGATCTTAACTGTTTATGGAACTGGGCGTGCAGAAATAAGATGGAATTAAATCCGGAAAAGAGTAAATTCATTTGTTTTACCAAATCTCGTTCGAATGTACACTCGAATTACAAGTTAGGAACTAACGATATACCGCGTGTAAAAAACTGTAAGTACTTGGGTTTGGTCCTGTGTAGCGACTTGGGCTGGTCGGATCATATTAACAATACGGTCAAGAAATCATGGAGGGCGCTGCACTTTGTAATGCGCATTCTAAAAAACAGTAGTTTGAATGCCCGATCCTTGGCATATACTTCACTTGTTCGTCCTATTTTAGAGTACGAAGCGGCCTGCTGGGACCCGTACAGAAAAGGGCAAATCGAGGCGTTAGATAAAATTCAAAAACGGGCCGGGAAGTTTGTAAGTCATGGACGCGTTGATGGACGAGATGAATGGGAACCCTTATCTAAGAGACGGGAACGGGCGCGTTTATGCGTAATGTACAAGATATACAAAGGGGACTCAGCATGGGCAGACCTCAGTAAAAGATTACAGAAACCTGATTATAAAAGTAGAGGAGACCATCCCTGGAAAATACGATGTAGAAAGCAAAGAACTGATGTAGGCAAGTTCTCCTTTGTGAATCGTACTATAGTAGATTGGAACAAACTACCTGCAAAAGCACTAGAGACTCTTCCTTCTAATGTAGTGAAATTTAAAAATATACTTAATTCTATGTAGGTCATCATTAATAATACTGGGACTTTTATCATTATTATTATTATTATTATTTATTATTATTATTATTATTATTATTATTAGTTTCATTATTATAATCGTTAGTATTATTAATAATATGGTCATGTCTCTTATACAGTGAAGTGAAGTGAAGTGAAGTGTGGTGGGGGCATGGAAGGGGTGGGGAGTGTAGTGTAGTGCAGCGCAGTGAAATGAAGTGAAGTGGAGTGAAGTGAAGTGTTAGAAAAGCTATAAGTCAACATATAGATAACTCAAAATTAATTATAACTAGGATATTAATCTCTAATTCTAATTGTAATTATATTTGTAAATATTCGTAATAGTTTTGTAATTGTCGTATATCTAGTTGTAATAATGTTTGCCACCGAGCATTAGCTCAAAGCGAACTTTAATAAATCTATCTATCTATCTAGTTCGGAGAATGGAATTATACACGTATATTGAAGTAAAATAAAAAAAAACTACTTTTTTGTTAAATGTCTAATAAAGTAATTAGGAATGACGTCATGACTAGGGGATTTGACTATGAAAACTAAAAGATAATAGCAAAATGTGTTCATTTGTATAGAACATTTATCTGAATTTTCAGAATGAAAGTCAATGTTTCTGGTGGGAGAGTCCCGTTATCACGGAGAGTGGGTATCCAGACATCAAACAAAATGTGAGAAAGATTGAAAATTCACGAAGAAAATTATTTCTACAGTCTAGGTATCTGATTCCCAATCATTGACATCTCTCTTTTATCCTTGACATTGTAATGAACCCTCCTCCTCATATCTATAAAACAACTATAATCACTCCTCGTTAGGCGCACCAAAATATGTAATGAACCATTACCTGCTCTAGATCAACTATAATCTTTATAATCGCCCGGCGTTATAACGCCAAAATAATAACCAAAACCCGCTCTTATCAATTGCCCTGGTTATACTCAGCTTCCACCTCCAAGGTTGCCCGTCGACTAGCTGCCCCCCCCAGAACTTCCGATATTTTCTTACTTACACATAAAATCTGGGCGTGAGGTTGTGGTTGACCTGTACAGGATCTAACAACTATTCGGGCACGTGGGCGTAGGTCATTAACTAGCTACATGTAACAATTAAACTACGTTCGTTTAATTTAATGTCGAACCAAGTGATGTTCGCCATTTATTTTCTGTAATTCCTGTGCTAGTCGTTATTCCAGTTGAAATATATATATATATATATATATATATATATATATATATATATATATATATATATATATATATATATATATAAATACAAACTGGGGTCGTTGCTCTCCTATGACTCACATAATACACTTAACGACAAACAAAATAAACACATAAACACATAACCGATATAATACCCTTAAATTACATGACACAAAATCCAAAATATTTCCATTCATACTGACAATTATAAATAAACTCATTCACACCCGAATGCGCATTCTGCCTGTATACCTATTGAATCTATTTTACGTTAAGACAGAACTTGATCTTGTACAGAAGCTAATTTTAATCTTTCTTCTCCTTCAAAATGTGAATTTCATAACAAAAAAAAACAAAGTTTCATAACTTCCCTTTTGCAGAAAACGCTGTAATCCGCAGCAAACCATTGCTGCGCGCCGTCCTCGATGTATATTACGCAGCATCCTCCAAATCCATTCTCCCGCAGCATCTCTCCATCCCCACACATTACCAAAATTTTCTTGAGCTCGCTAATATCTTCTTAGCATGTCCTTTCATTCCCCTATCATCCTATTTCCATTACGCAACTAACAACGCGATTATCTGTCTATCGCGTGCTACATTTCCTCCAAAATGTCCTATTGTTGAATATACTGCGACACATAAAATATTTCCGCGTTACGCATTGTTATTTCGAACATCATTGCCTAAACTCACTATATCCATTCATGTTCACCGTGTTTCTCGCACAATTGCATACTAAATTTTTTATCTTTTTCCGGAGCATTCTTCCCCACGTCTGACTTCGAGCTTGCTACGCATCATCCTTTTTTTCATTGTTGCCTTGTGTCTTCAACTTTTTTTTCTGGAACATTTACCGATCGCTTACGTGTCTTTATCAAAAATATCATACCATTTTACTTAATTCTGTCCTTTCCAGGCTATTTCTCTTTATTACTACTTTTAATTATCAATTTATATCTTATTACTATTTCTTATACGATCTCATCATGTTTATTAACGCCAAAATTGCTTTATTTCCGTCGCTCGCGACGCATCATTGTTCTCTCGTAAAATTTCCAAATATACAATTTCAATTGGCATCTCTACTGCAGCTCCTCGATATTTTTCAGAGTTGCGAGTAATGTCATAATTTTCCGCGTGATTTTCTTTGTTAATCCCGAAAGTTTCATTTCAATCGCTTTACGCGTTCTCCTAATTTTTATGAAAAAACCGCTTCTTTACATTACCTTTCTTATGATAACAATGGCTGTAAAAATCTCTCGTTATATTGTCTAAAGTGTACTTTCAAAATCACTCATATCTTTTAAACCCCTGATGCGATTCGCTTCGAATAACTTTTGAAATGTTCCTCTAAATGAATGCTATTGATTTGTACTGTCCAAATTGGGATTTTGTCGCGTCTTCTTTAATTTATAAAAAAATTATTAGTGCGCGACACCGCTTTCTTCTGTTTTTCCATCTCCTACTCATGCCATTCCTTGTTATGTTTGTTCTTTGCATCTAAATTGTTCGTGGGGATCTTAGAGGCAGCATTAGAGTGTGATCTCAGTCAAATAGATGTTCTTTGCTTTACAGAACATTGGTTATCTCATAATGATCTAAAAACACTCCAAATTCCTAGTTTTTACCTCGCAGGATCTTATTGTAGAGCAAGGGAATCAAATAAAGGCCCTGCTTACGGAGGTTCGTGTATTTATGTAAGAAATAATATTGATTCTACCTTCTTGTCAGAATTCAATTTATATGCAGTTGAAAAAGTTTTTGAAATAACAGTTGTACATCTTACTACGCTCAAAATTATTTTACTTTGCATCTACAGACCTCCAACAAAGCAAGCTTTAGATTATTTCAATTTCGTAGAAAATCTAGAGATAACTCTGAACAAAATTAGTAATCTCTCTTTTAAATCCATTGTTGTATGTGGAGATTTCAATATTGATTTTCTGAGCGAATCCCACGAAAAAGAGCAGTTTCTCAATTTAATTCATTCTTTTAATTTAGATATTACAGTGAACGTACCTACACGGAATACTCTTAAATCACAAACAGCAATAGATCAAATTATAATTAACAAAACCACAACTAGATATGAAATAATAACGAATAATCTAGGTTACAGTGACCACGATGCACAAATTCTTACAATTACTAATAACATGAATACTGACACAATAAATAAAACACGCATGTGCAGAGCATTTACTACAGTTAACATAAAGTTATTTACGGACTACTTGCTGAAAGAATCATGGGAGGCAGTTTATAACGCTATTGACACAAATGAAAAATATAATTTATTTTTCTCAAAGCTTTCATTTCTCTTTAACGCATGCTTTCCTATTAAAAAGAGAAAATTAAACATTTCACGAAAAAGTAATACTTGGATCACAAAAGGAATTAGAACATCGTGTAAAAATAAACGTACTCTCTACTTTATTTCTAAACGTCATGACGTATCTCAAGATTTCCTTATCTACTTTAAAAAATACAAAACATTGTTACGAAAAGTCATAGGGCAGGCTAAAATCATGAAAAACGATCAGGATATTTTGAACTCAAATAATAAAACAAAAGCAATGTGGAATATAATAAACAATACTACCAAATCAACTAGAAAACCCGTAGAGAATGTTGTTTTAAAATATAACGATATAAATGTGAACGATCCGGCAACAGTGGCTAATCTCTTTAACCAATACTTTTCGAGAATTGCTGCCGATCTCACTAAGCGTCTTCAGGCACAAAATTCAAAAACAGACAGTTCACCCAAAATTTTAGACACAATGTTCGTTTCCGAAACTTCTTCCTATGAAATTCTCAAAATAATCGGTAAACTAAAAAATAAATATTCGTCCGGTTTAGATGAATTCCCGGATTCTTTGTTAAAGACTTGTGCGTATGCCATTATACACCCGTTAACTCACATATTTAATGCATCTTTATGCACTGGAACGTTTCCAGATATTTTCAAAACAGCTAAAATTAAGCCGCTTTTCAAAAAAGGCAACAAAAATGAAATTCAAAATTATCGGCCCATTTCTCTTCTATCAGTTTTTTCAAAAATATTAGAGAGACTTTTTTACGTACGAATGGAAACCTTTCTCACTAAACACGACGCGCTTTCAGATTGCCAACATGGATTTAGAAAATCAAAATCAACGGAAACAGCTATATTTTCTTTTCTTAAAGATGTCGCCTCATCATTGGATCAAAACGAGGCACCTATTGGATTATTTTTAGATCTCTCAAAAGCTTTTGACGTCATTGATCATGACATTTTACTTTCAAATTACCTTCATATGGAATTCGTGGTATTGCTCTAGATTGGTTATGTTCGTACCTTAAACAACGATCTCAGAGAGTTGAAATACCTTACTGGAATGATGGAACATTACGTACGCACCTTTCCGTCTCTTTGCCCATTGCATGTGGAGTTCCTCAAGGATCGATTTTAGGCCCTATTCTGTTCCTACTTTACGTAAACGATATACCCTCGACGATTCGAAACGGAAGAACGGTTCTCTTTGCGGATGATACGAACATCCTTTGCAATAAAGAAACCGTAAATAGTACAATATCAGATGTTTCAAATTGGTTCCGAAATAACAAATTAATAGTAAACGAAAAGAAAACGGTTTTAATGCAGTTTTCCATATCAAATAAACAATTCTGTGCTCCATTGAAAATGAACAGTGTACCATTGACTGATGTTAAGGCAACAAAATTTTAGGTCTCTCAATTCAGTCAAACCTTAAATGGAACGTCCATTTAAATGAATTGAACACAAAATTAAGTTCATTATGCTACGCGTTCAGAATTCTTGCAAATTCAGTCAGCCTTCATACTGCTCGTTGTGTATATTTCGCGAATGTTCATTCCCGCCTGAGATCTGGCATAATATTCTGGGGAAATACATCTTATAGCTCCCAGACTTTTAGATTACAAAAACGAATTGTACGAATAATAACCAAATCCCACCCACGTGATTCATGTAAGCCTCTCTTTATTCATCTAGGAATTCTACCATTACCGTGTCTTTTTATTTACGAATCAGTGGTTTTTGTAAAAAATGACTTGCTCAAGGGCGGGAATATATTTTCAGAAAATGCCGAAGTCTATTACTATAACACTCGACGTAGAAATCATATTCATCAGGTGACAGTATCAACAGCTCATTACAAAAAATTCACATACAATACATGTACATTATTTTACAACACTTTGCCAGATGACATTAAACGATTAAATTCAATAGAAAAGTTTAAATCACAAGTGAAATCGTTTCTGCTGCATAACTGTTTCTATACAATTAGAGACTATACTGAGCATCAAGAAAAGTAACATTAATTTTAACAATGATACATAATGCATTATTTACCATTTGGACTGTATAAATAAGTATAAACAACCTGTAACAACTATTGTACTACAGCTTCCGGGTCAATGACCCCCATCTCGATCAGGTTTTTCGTCCAGTTTCCCTGATCCATTGAGCAAATGCTGAGATGGCCCCTTGTTTTGCTTCTGGACATAAATGTAACTTCATTTTCTGTGCACGTCTTCTAGAATTCAGTGGGAAATACAATTATTCAAATTATCGTTTCCATGTCGCGGCAGGAAGTTATAAGAGCCAAAATTTATTGCTTATTTATCTTTGAAAATAGATTTTATTACATGGGAGTTTTTTGTTGTTTTTTTCTCCCTTGCAAAATTCAAAATTTATTGCCTATTTACCCTTGAAAATAGATTTTTTTACATGGGAGTTTTTTTGTTTTTTTTTCTCCCTTTCAAAATTCAAATTTTATTGCTTGTTTATCCTTGAAAATAGATTTTATTACATGGGAGTTTTTTGTTTTTTTTTCTCCCTTTCAAAAATTCAAAATTTAAGTAGTATATGACTTAGTGTAGGGATCACAGAATTTTGAAAATGTGCACACAATTCACTTTTCCCCATAGCACGTCATACGCAGTTTTTAACTGTTTTTTTTTGACGTTAAATAAATAAATAGATTGTTACAACATCAATCTTTCTTTTAGTATCATCTGTTAACTAATATAATTTTGTAGATCCTTTTTGAGGAACATAACTTAAGACACACGACATTGAAAGCCTGAATTTTAAGCTGTAGGATGCACCGCTTTCGAGTGATACGCAATCGATGAATCAGGAGCAGACCGTTAAGCGGGCTGTGTGATGATTGCATTCGCACCTACGTCTTTGAGATGCGTTTTTCAAACGCATTTTGAAACTGAAATTTGAAATGTGTAACATTTTCAATTTATACAGCGTGCATTTTACCATTCTTAAGTGAAATTATCCTTATTTTGACCCTTCATTTGTTAAGATTGGATGGGTGTGAGAGCTGCAAAGCGAAAACTAAGAAAATGCTTTTAGTGTGCTCTGTACGCTTTCAAGCCTTATAGCGCAGAGGCAGCCGAAATATTTCAGAAGAGTGTCGGATGGGGTAGAAAAGAACCCAGTTTTATGAAATGATGAATCTTTTTATTTATGTGATTTGAACATAATTTCTTATAACCATTTTTTGCCAGGTTTCAAAACATTTTGTGAATAAAAGTTGTATGTTTGGGGAGAAAATTTCTTTCAGCTTTATGGATAGTGACTGCCGTTAATACTTTTAGAAAAATGTGAAAACACGATTATTTCTAAGGGAAAGACTGTCATGACTTTTTCCAGTATTTTCTTTTTAATTTGGTTACGCGATAAACATGTGTAGAATAGTTTAAGTTTGGAAATAGTTTAACATTAATACGAATGGATAAATGCCGTAAACTAAACTTCTGTCGTGTCTTGGTCGCAATTTGTAATTGCGATGGCTCAATAAATTGCGTTTTTCTATTTAAACAGTAAACCTCTTCATTTTACCTTATTTTTTTCAGAGATTTTAGATGGTGTGAACTGGCAGTGATGGATAATTATATTTGAACTGCAGTCAAAGGTTCAATCAAACTAGCAGTTCTTGCGTTACGCCAGTTAATGTTGAAACACAGCTTGTCATTGGTACCAACTTTTAGAAAGAGTGGATACAGAGAGCACATTTCTTTCTTGGAGTATTTGTAACTGTTACGTAATATCATAATACTACTTGAACCCGTAAAATAGTTTCCCGCTGGCTTAAGCCAGAGTGGGATGCGAACCTAAGTACTTAGATCCCGCGGGTGGCGTCTTAATCGACCGAGTCACGACCAAATCTGATGGCAGTGTCAAAGTGCATAAATGATTCGCATTTACATTAAAAAAGAATCACACCAGTTTAAAAAAAGGCTATTCAAAATACAATTTTTCTTTTTAATTTTTTTTTGCACAAATATTGCCACGTCTACGTATATTCTGAAGAAATCAAAAATGCAAAGAACAATTTTGGAACCAAGTTTGAGAAAATTTTGAAAATGTCTTTGCAGCTTTACCCCCTGTATCAAGAACCCCCTACGACAGGAAAGTTAAAGTGAATGCAGTTAGTGAAACAATTTCCTAACGCTTAAGCATTTCATGGGACTGTAAGTACTGTTAGTGTTTTGCAACGCTTAAGCATTTCACGACAGGTAACTGTGTTGTTGCCTCTCGTTCCCATGATTCCCGCACTCTTTGCTCCGCAATCGAAAAGGCAGATCAGCCGCAGTCGCTCTCGAACGGCTCTCGCCCATTGAGTGCGTGACATCCGCACGGGTGGCGCTCTTCGTGTGTCCTCGCTTCCCATTGGAGCGCGCTCTTATCGACTGGGCCGACCGGGAGAGGTGGCTCAGGGCATCAACTGATGTCACTGAAGGACATCTGACCGGGAGACCCTAAGGGCTCGAGAGCCGTCGGTGTAGGACTTTCTGTAGATAACAAGATAGCTAGGTCGGATTCAGCCGTTGCCTGCAGGACAATTCTAGCGGCCGGCTGCTCTCATCGTTAGTTTTCGCGGTTTCTCCGATCAATACCAGGCGAATGCTGAAGCAGGACTCTAACAAACAGGCCACGGAGTACGCGATCTTTCCTTCCTCTTCCTTGACCTATCCTTACCCCTTACTTACACATTCAAGTCATGTTTTGTCATGAAAAGATTCATTCATAAAATGCAGATGAACATGGTTTGAGAATCTGTTTTTTATTTCAGTCACTAGTCAGAGATACTATCATGCGTGCGTGAGCCAGCGTTCAGAAAAGGGATATTTATGTTTTCGATTCTTAACAAAACAATAACTGATCAATAAATGATACAACAATGCTGATGTTAGTCATGTGTTAAAATAAATCACAACAAATGTTAAAAATTTACTAAAAAGAGGACATTTGAAATACAAAGGAGGACAAGAGGACAATTGAAGTCAATGGAAAACTGTCCTACAAAATGAAGGGCGGTTGGCATCCTAACAGAGACGCAAGTATATTTCTTATGACTAGGGAGCGGAATTCATTATCATCATAAAGAAGCAAAATATGTACAAACAATACACGTACATATACACTTATTTTTTCAAAATATATAAGAAAAATAGAAAATATGTAAAATAAAAATTTATGACAGTATATGAAATTACTCTGCACGACAGAATCGCTGACGTCACCGATCACGCCTTAAAATGGATTCGGAGCGGCAGAATGAAAGTTTTACCACTAAAACAGAAATTTGAGACATTGGTCTTCACCATACAAGAATTTTAATCGAAATATAAATTACGTTTTTAGTATAAACAATCTATTGTACGAGGAGCCAGTGCCCAAAGGAATAGTAATTTCGTGTAGCCAGTGATGGATCCCGGAGCGGAGCCCCCTCTCCTCCAAATCGCGATAAAACAATGATCTGTAAAAAAATATTTGCTACTTTTCGATCGATGAACGTATGGCCATTTGAAACGTGAGCAATCTTGAGGTTCAAATTACTTCTGCTTCCTCCGCTTATCGTTGATTCCCGAGTACGCGGTTTCTAAGAAGCAGGTGGGGTGAATGTTTCACAATTCTTGGTGAAGGTCCCGTGGTAATGGAAGCGCAATAGCATAACATCGCGTGCCCAGTAACTTATATTTCAAACTCGCATCTTAAATATTCCATTTCGACATACAAACATATTAAAATGTAACGAAATATGTAGCAATAAGTAAAATAAGTAAAAATATGTATTTATACCAAAATATGTGCAAATATCTAAAATAAAATTGGTACTAATTCATTCAGAATGTCAAGTAATCTCTAAAAGTATTACTGAAAGCAGGTATCGTGTTACGGTACATGAAAATCTGTTCCCTACTTATGAGACTCGTCCTCGGTTCGCCGGAGGTCTGTCGTTCGCGGTGTCCTTCTGGTGCCGGCTGTGTCGTCGATGTCGTTGCAGCACGCGACCCCCACTGCCCCCCCCCGTCTGGTCGCTGCCCCGTGGGAGGCGACAAACATGAGAGCCTTAATGGATTATTGCAACTATACTTTTAAGGGTTTCTTCCATAGGTCATCTAACCCGTCAGAGAAGAAGTGCATTTACGTGGTCACGCCTTTTCTCTCTCTCTCTCAAGAGAGTTGGTATCATGTGAACATGCACTGTATCATAGGATTCTCGAGCAATCAGAATTATTGTTTAATATAATTAATAACACTTTTTTTACTTTCTCGCTACTGTTTACGGAGTACAGAGAAAGAATTGTAATGCTGCGAAAAAAACGGTAAATTTTCGACCGAAAAAGTCTTATTGCCGGTTCCGGTAACGAAAAAGTGGATTTACCCAACACGTCGAAAATGCTTAAGAGGTTTGATTAGCAAATTTCTTTCAAATATATAATTTCTTTTATTAGCTTAATTCCATTATCAAAAATTAAGCAGGTTTTAATTTTTGTTAAAATTCCTGATTTTTCGAAAATTGAAAAAATTCTAAATTTATTTGGCATCTTTCTGGAACTACAATTATGAAGATATTATTTTCTTAATGAAATGTGTTTATCAGAAGCTGATTTTCAAATATGGCCATTCTAAATGTTTCGAAACTTGGGGTATTTTTGTGGATTTTCGCGTCAAACGTAAGCAACTTTTAAATTTTAAACAATTTTTTTGTTAGAAATGGCTCCAAATTTTTTCTTAATTTTTTTTACGTATGTAGGAAATAATGGCAAAGAAAGTGGTGCTAGTCACATTTTCTCTGCACTCACCGTATTTTCGAAAATTGAAAAAATTAATCGAAAACGTAAATTCGATTGTTCCTGCGCTTCGTATCACGGGTTGACAAAATGGGAACATGGCAATGCCTTAAGATTTTGATGATTGTTGGCGATTTTATATGATCGCTGATTATATTATCTAGTAATTCCTAGCGTATTTCGATGTAAGCAATACAAGCTTGGGTGCAATATTATTCTTTATTTTCTGTCTGTGCTGCAAATACTTTAATAGTTAAATTTATTCCTGTTTGTTTCATTTGGAAAAGTCAGAAATGACTATTGTTCTTACTATTTTGTAAAAAAAGAAAAAAAGAAACGTGTGAAAGTGATCAAATATATAACATGTTAGTCACAATAATATTTCTGATGCAGTTGAAGCCTGAGTGTATTTATGTGGCAATATATGCACCTGATCTCACAGATCTTTGCGCCTGTAAATATTATAATTTTACTTTGTCCAATTGCTAGGGACAAATGTTCTGTGTAAATAATAAGAGTTATTTAACGATACTATGCATTTTAAAATTTGTATTTACATTTGTATTACAATGATAATAAACGTAAATGTGTATGACTAACTGTTTCCACTTTTAGTCAAATTGTATTATAATCCCAGCAGGTTTTTCCGATTGTAATAGAATTTGTTGCTTTCAGATCGTTTATTCAAACTTGATTCTAATTTGAGAGAAAGATTGGATTCTAATTCTACATTTTCTGCTTCTCTCTAAGAATTCAGTACATTGTACTCGCCGTTACCGTTACAACACCCCCATTCAGAATACTATTCTACCCTTACATTTTACGTTTTCTTAAAAACAACTCCAAATTCTTCAACGAAAATTTCCATATATGACGAGGTTTTACTCTTCTTTAATAATCGTTAAGTAATATTTCGGTTCTACTATTAGGAAACCGAAAAATTGCAAAAAATTAAAAAGTATATACTTTGGGTGGCGATAGTTCGCAGCTGGTAAGAGGATGGGGTAAGACCATAAAGCCAATCCACACCAAGGAAATTAGAAAACTACGAGACATTTGGTGCCATTCTGTTGCACCACTAGTTAAATTTCTTTTAGGGGGCGATTTATATAGGAGAGGCTCCATCTTACTGTTTTTAATGACGAGACACGCCTGCCTTCGCATTTAACCGCCCCGGAATCCCTAATCAATCAATCAATCAATCAATCAATCAATCAACCAATCAATCAATCAATCAATCAATCATCAAACAATAGTCACATGCCAGCGGGGAAGGAACACCCAAACTTCCGAATATAAATGCGCAACACACACAGGACTAATGGCCAAGACACGCCCAGAAACACTACTTACTCTCCCACTCGGCCCTCTTAGCGTGTACATTGAGTAGATAGGTGATAGCACCGATGCAATTAGTATACAGTGGTTGCGCTGAGACGGTAGGGTCGTTTATTTTCAATGTGTTGGCGAGCAATGTAACAGAACGACTCTTTTCTTTCACTGCCTCGCTCGTTCTGTGATTTTGATGTAACGAATGTATAGTGAAGTTTATGTCGACATAAATAGTATAGATTTTTTTAATTTTTAAAATTAGCGTTTTCTTCAGCCTGTGTAGTGAATTCCAAGTTTATTAAGTCGTCCAAATACCAGTGTGTCAGACTTCACAGACTGCCGGGTGCCAGGAGGTCACACCGGCGTAAATTGTGAACACAATCCATAATAAACGAAAATTTTAAAATGAAATGTAAACTTGAATTTCTTTTAGAATATGAAATGAAAATAAAAGTGTACAATTATTATAGGCCTCATTTTGAGTGTTACGTGACTGCAAGTGATCGTAACGCAAAGTTATAAACATGCAAAGACATTATAATTGGTTCCCTGAGATTAGCCCGGACAAATAAGCAAAAATAATAGAATCAATTGTATGGTTTATGATTTGATTAAAACATCATATGAGTTTATAAAAAGTCAGTTATACTTACATCACTGATGAACACGTTTTGTATTAATAGAGATAAAATATTCCCACAAGTACATTGTTTTACGAGCGTCATTTCATAAATCAGCTACCATATTGCATCAACAAATACAACTGAAGGAATAGATATGACCTTTTCTAAAGGTCTGATTTTTTTCAGAACGGATGTCAATATAGACAAAAATCTGTATCTTCAGTATTGTTCTCTTCCTATTAATTTGTTGAAATTTCCAGGAATACAGTTTGCCTAAAATGGGGCCATTGTCAATTTTTTAGCTTCCTTAATACATACGAGGAGAAAAATTAACGAAAACATTGGAGTCTCTCAAACGATTGTTTGAAAATTACCTAATTTCGCGTAATATTTCGCGAAAACTACTAATATTTTCGAAAAATTGCGTGTGAACTTGTTTCATGACCTTGTATCAAGATCTGACTTTGAACAACACATTTAATTAAGGAATGATCTCCATCTACAATATTGTAGTTCTAGGAAGACAAAAAATGTTATACACGTAGACAAGAACTCACTTATGATCTCGACTTAAAATAATGCAAATAAAAAACTGAATGTTTGCAGTTTTCAAAAAGTCAGGGATTTTAACGAAAATAAGTCGTACGCGATTTTTCAAACCTTGAAACCAGAACTCCCCCCAAAAAACAACAAAATATCCGTTTCAAACTCACAGGGTCTCGAGTCCGTTTAGCCGTTTAGCTTAACCGGGCAATATAAATTTTGGCGAATATCGTCTGAACGATGTAGGCGCTAACCTTGACCACAGACAGACGGACGAACGGACGGACGAACGGACGGACGAACGGACGGACGAACGGACGGACGAACGGACGGACGAACGATAGCGGACGGACAAGCGAAACAGAGACGGACGAGGCGGACGGATAGCGAACGGACAGCGGACGAACGGACGAACGCGACGAGACGAACGCAGACGGACGGACAGACGAACGCGGACGGACAACGGAACAGACGGGACGAACGGACGAACAGTTAGCAGAACGGATGGACAGATGATGGTCAGTCGGACGGATGGTCAGGGCGGACGGAGCGAGGCGAACGGGTGCGAACGGACGAACGGACGAACGGACGAACGGACGAACGGACGGACGGACGGACGGACGGACGGACGAACGGACGGACGGACGGACGGACGGACGGACGGACGGACGGACGGACGGACGGACGGACGAACGAACGAACGAACGTTTTGCCGTCAATCGATTTTTCGGTATCACGAACCTCGATAGCATGGATTCTGTCTACACAACGTGTTAAAGGAAGTAATTTACTACACATAGGAACAAGATTTATCCACTTTTTTCTTTACCAAGGCCCGGCAATAAGAGTTTTTCTGTCGAAAAATCGCCAATTTTCGGCGCACGATTACAATATTTTCTCTTCTTACAAAGTCAGTCGAGAAAGTAAAAGGAGTCCGGAGCTTGCGAAATACTATTGGGCGTCTGCGTTTGTTCCGAGTTCACCTTTAGAATCTACCTGAATGACTGTCGCAAACCAAGAACAGTTGCCGGCGTTAGGCCGGGTGGGAGGTGGTGGGGTTGGGGTGGTAGAGGGGGGATGGAGCAGAGGGCGAAGGCGGTGCGACCAACCGGCTCTCTCCATTATCGCAGTTCCCATTCAATTACCACTCGCGCTTGCAGGTAATCAAAGGAGCGACGCGTCTCGACCCACCGAATAAACACTTTCAGACGAAATTGGATTCTTCGTTCGGCGACTCGTAACTGGAAATTCATAAGCGAAATAAAAAAAAGAGAGTTTTCGCAAACAAAATCGTCTTTCGGTTCTGTAAACATGAATGTCGTTGGGTAACTTCTGAAAAACCTTTCCGGATTGTGTAGTCCTCTTGAAAGTTACGTCATCTCGGGATATAAAGACCTGTCGGTTCTTATGTGTGAAGCATGGTTGGAATTTTGATGTGTTAGAGAAGAGAAAAAATCTGTGAAATAAGAACTGAACGAAAGCCATGTTTATACTAAAAACTGACTTCTAAAACGTTATTAGTTTTCTGTGAAATTGAATGTTCCGGAAACATAATTGATAGATCATTATAAAATTAAATGTATGTTGTATTTTGGTTTCTGTCAGATAAATAATTAATAATGAATTTTCTCTGAGCATCTAATACTACCTCACATCTGTGTATATTCATTCAATTTCAGTCATACATAATTTATTACCTATAATTTTAATGTTATTATTACTTCATGTTTTTTCTACGTTTTTTGGAGCTTACATGTTTGTTTTTCTTCAATACTCTTTTGTAGCTCTAACTATTACTTGTTACTTCTCTAATGAGTGGAGATATTTTTTGCAATTCATTTAAAATATTTATGAGTTTCTTCTTCCAGCATGACTTTCATTTCTGCTAGTGTTTTCCAAGTTACTCTATTTGTATTACCTTGGTTTCAATGTTCTCATCAGAAGGTTCATCCTGCACATTGTTATTGTATCGTAGGCTGTGAAAATATTTTTCAATCTCTCCTATATTGTATGCTCTTATTTTATCTTAAAAATATTTTTTTTACGAGGAAAACTATTTTATTTTTGTTTTGACCATTATCGGAGGCAATTTTCCTCCCCTCCTAAATGGTCTTTGGACTTCAACTATTCTATTTGTTTGATTTCTTTTTTCACAGAATATTTACAATGAAAAAATATTAGCCCTTTTTAACAGCTTGGAATAAGTCTATACGTGTTGCTGACGAATATTATTGTTTGTTGTGATATACACCTCTGTTTATCAATGTAACTCTAAGGCCTCTTCCGATTATAGTGGTAAGATGAATTAAATACTGATAATTGCATGACTATTTCTTACGTATTTAAGCTAACTTTTTTATACAACAAGTTCAATCTTTTTTAGACGATATATAAGTACCATTGCAAGTGTCGTAAATTCAATGAAGCTGTAAAAGAAATTCACACAATTTTAGATGCAGATATATGATGTGCACACATAATGAAACATCTTTGTGATAGATCTCATTAAGATTGTGAACATTCAGAGAAGACGTCATGGAAAATATGACGAACCGGCGTTAAGTAGGAATCAGGATATGGTCACGTATTATTTATCCGCCGACAATGGTCATGTGAAAGTGTGCAGAAGAAGGAGCGGACATGTTTGAAGATCAACAGGGTAAAAATCCTAATTCACACATTCAGAAGAAAAAATATACTGAGGCCCATAAAGAATTTATCGAGTGTCATATAACGACTTTTCATACTGAAGAAAGTCACTATTCGCATCATAAATCATCAAAATGTTACCTCAGCCCTGATCTCTCTCTGAACGAAGTTCGAAATATTGCTCCCTGACCAAAAACTTTGAATTACCGGTTCTACAAGAGAGTGTTCAAGCGAGAGTTTCCTAACCACTCATTTCATAGACATCGTGCTGGAACGTGTACAATATGTAATTGACTGAAAAATACCATAAATTGCTTTGTTGGAGTCAACATATATATATTGCTAATAAATAACTCTTATGAGAAAAGCAGAAAAATCAAAACAAACTCTTAATAATGATAAGGTATGGCGCGCAAGCCTTCAAACTCAACCTGTATGCTTACCTGCGCTCCTGAGCCTGAGCCTGACATGCTGGAGGTAATTTTTACCCCGACATTAACGCACGATCTCTGCATGTTTTACAGAGACCAGTTATCAATTTACAGTCTTTAATTGCATATTGGTGACATTGGATAACGTTTTATGTGTTTGTGCCAAGAAAGCATTGTTGACAATGGTGGAAACGAGATTACGGGCCGTATTTATAAACCTCAGCCAGGGGCCTGCCAGGCCTAGCAGGCTGCCAGTGTTCGGTTTTGCGATTTATAAACGGCCCTCAGCCAATTCCAGTCGCCCCTTGTTCTCCTAGCAAGCCCCCAGATGGCAGGCCCCTAAGAGCTCTGCTAGCAGAGTTTCATAAATACGACCCTATATCTTGTGCTCTAAACACCACCACAAAACGAAATTTACAAATACGGATCGATAACTATATAGGACAGAATAAGTATCGAATGATTCCAATGGTTCTGATATACAGTATTGCAAAGAACTATTTTAATTCTGTGGACGTAAAATTGCTGGTTTCAGGACTCACATATGCCGTGTGATCGTAAATTTGTCATCACAGAGAAAAGAAAAATATAAAACAATCGTTCCCGAGGACATAGTCGAAATGATTTGAGATTCTTAAGTTGTGAAGCCTAATTCTGTAATAATGATAAACAATAATAACTCTTCCGATTTTTCTGAAGAATGTGTCAAGATTTGAACACAAAAACTATGAAAATTAGCACTCTAAGCTGGATTAAACTATTAGAAAAATCAATCAAAATATCTAGCATCGAAAATAACGATGTAAAAAACAGCGTAAGGAGGATACAATAGCATTTTTAAACTTCAGGTTCGATTTGTAATGGCCATAGAAAGAATCCTGCATTTTAAAACCTTTCAAGTAGAAAGGAAAATAATTGTTGAAAATATTTCATAATATTTCGCGGTAATTCATCAGAAAATATATTGGTCGCAATTTTTTTATATTTATATTTATTCACTGATCATCCCTAAGGATTTGCACGCCATGGTTTCAGAGTAACAAAATACAAACAGACATTTATCGTTCAACCTTACTTGTGCATTTAATCCAATTCGGCTCCTGAAAAATCTTCATTTGTTTATTACATAACTTTTTTACTTTATCGCTATGGAGTAGAGAAATGTTATGTAATTCTGGGCGAAAAAAAGCGAATTTTCGGCAGGCAGTTTTCGGCGTAATTACAGGGCCCTGGTAACGAAAAAGTGGATAAATTCAGTTGCTAATTTAGAAGAAATTTCTCTAACACGTAGTGTAGCCATACTTTATGTTCTGTGGGTCCTTGATACCAAAAAATTGAATGGCGTAGGTCTGTTAATTCGTTGGTCTGTCTCTCCGTCTGTGAACATCGCTAGCGGCAAAAGCGTTAAGCTGATTTTCTCCAAAATTGATATTCCCCAGTCGATCTGGCTGATGTTGTGGTCCCTTGAATTTGAAATCGATATTTTAATTTTAGGGGGTATTTTACATGAAACCCCTATGAAATTTTCAACATTTTCAAAAAAATGGCTCCATCATTTTTGATTAAATTTTGTTGTTGAATAGTATGAAAGACGTTTAAGAGAATGATGTAGATCTCTTATTCGTTAAAAGCCCTGATTTTGTGAAAATTGCAAAAGTTCAAAATATTTTCGGAGTCTTCCTAAAACTAAGAAGAAATATATTTTTTCTTAATGAAATCTGTTCCTTAAAGATAGATTTTGAAATAAGATCATGTACAATTTTTCGAAAATTTGAGTACTTCTCGCGTAATATTGCGTGAAAATACGTGCGAAAAAGTACGTGCTGTATCAGCACCACTAGTTTTCATTTGAATTTGTTCAATATTTAATACATACAAATATTATGGTTGACATTGGTGGAATGGAGTTTCATTTTTGAAGAAATTTCAGAATAATCTATGGTGTCATGTTATGGGCATTTGCATGCACATTTGTGGGAGAGAATACATTATTTGGTTCACAATGGCAGTTAATAATTGGTAAGTGGTGTTTTGCAAATGGGATATAATTGGATTTAAGAGAGCTTGAATGTAAGGGGTCGTGTGAATAGTGGTTTGTTTGTGAGGGAAGGTTTTAAGAGATTACGCATATGTTATTCCATTTCGAAATCCAGATACATTGTATTATTCATATTTTGCGCGTGGGAAAAGAACAAGGATTGTTGGAAGTGTGTTGGACGAGTGGGAATGGTGTGTGAAAACTTGTTGATGGGAAATGCGTTTCTTTTGGACTGTTCGAGGTATTTGATACAGGAAAGCAGGTATTTTACGGTGATGATCATGAATAGGGGTGTCTCGTATTACTCATAAACATCGGGATATCAAAGAATTATAGTAGAAACTGTCACACGTGTTTGCTCTGCGATTGGCTTCCCGATTTCTTGACGCGCAGTTAACACTTTTCGGTGGTACATCTTTAGGTAACAGACACTGCCACCAATGATGTTGTTCTGTGCATCTTACGTAGTATGGTTGGCGGCGACAATTGTTTTTTTGTATGCCCGAAATCCTTGTCATTCAGGTATGGCATTGGTCCGAGTCGTAGAATTCTAGCTTCTACTTTTATGACACAGTGTAAGAATAGTTGAAGTAACATTGTTTCTCGGCCTTTGAGTCTTCGAAGAGAACTTCACAAGAAAAGGTTGTTGTGGTTTGTACATTCTTTTTCTTTTATTTGTTGGGTAACCCTGAGAATTCATTTCTTCCTGTACAGCTGTTTCAGAAATATTTGGTGGAATGTTTCTAATAACGACTGAATACAATTTGTTTCTAGACAACGTGTAAGTATGATATTTCAAAGAAGTTATCTGAAAGTGTGATTTTAGGGTGCGAAAGTCGACACTGGTTGTCGTTTGGATTTTGAGTTTCTATCGAATAATTGGATACTAGGTTTTCACTCAGAGTTTTTGTAAAATCATGATAGTCTATACTTCTTGATACATATATATTGGTGCAATTTCATTTTCGCGTGGCACTTGAAAGGGGTCACTGTTGGCATCAAGCTCTTCTTTTGGCGAATGAAATCAATTTCTAACTGGAGGGTCTAAAATAGAATTTGGAGTAACATTAGATAGGCGTTTAGAATTTTAATAAGCTCAATGATTGCAGCACGTTTATGAGAGGTACATTCTGAGAACGAAGAACTGGACGCAGTGACCATTAATGTATCTGCACGGCCTCAACCTTACTGTGTTACTTCTGTTTGACGTTGCGGCTGATTCACGTGTTGGAGTACGCCAGCGCTGCCAGAAAACGGGGCCTGCTATATCTGCTGCAATTCCCAAAGTTCATGTTGATTTGATTCTTGCAACTGTTGTATCTGCTACTGTAATTGTTCATTTTGTTGACGAAAAACTTGCAATTTGTTCACATGTTAAGCTCTTCAATCGAGCGAACTTCGTTTTCCATTTCTTCGCCGTTGGCCTCCGGGGCGATTTTGTGGAGTGTATCGAGGGCACTTTAAATGGCTTGCTCCGAGTCGGAATAACTGCTTTTTTAAGAGAAAAAAAATTGTTTCTGCTCGGCCCGAAGGCCCTCAGCTGCCGAATACAATACAATACATATTAACATTGTTTAGGAAGCATGATTCACATTGAGTGCATTGACACGTTAAATATATTTAATAAATGTTTGTAGATTAAATGTGCGAAGCCCCATCAGGTACATGATGATCAGGGATGGTTGAAGAACTGTCACGATAGTTTCCGCTTTAGTCTGTTGTGGTGAGGATTTTGTTTTCCGATTTTGAAGTGTACGAATGAGGGATTCTCGGGGACTTTGGGGTAGAAGCACGAGCATAAGAGGGAGAAAAGGACGGAGATCGGAGAACAACGGCTTTTAAATGTGTACTATTAAGTCGTAGGACTGAGCTAATACACTGATCTACATACACTAACACTGTCATTAATACAAACCATCTGTTAGGTTATTGTACATCAGTGTCACGTCCCCGCTTCCGCTAGGTGCTGCGCCGAGAGAGATGGCTCAGGGCATCGACTGATGTCACTACAGTGCCTTTGACCGGGAGGTCGTAGGTTGGAGTCCCGACGATGGCAGGATTTTCGACACTAGTTTGTTCGCTAAGTCGAATTCAGTCGCTATCTGGAGGAGAATTCTAGCGGTTACTCTGATCGGTAAAAAAGTGAAAATCGAATGCCGACTGCTACTATTCAAATCAATTATCTTCCTACCATAACCTATGGATGCCCAATCTGCGGAAGTGCAGCTCCTAGCAACATTAACAAAATTAAAGTAATCCAAAATATATTTCTAAGAAATACTCTAAATGCCCCCTGGTTCATTACAAATTAACAAATTCATCGAGAATTAAAAAATACAAAACTAGAAGAAACCATAGCCAAATTAGCTAACAATTTTTACAACAATCGGCATGCCTCAATAAGCTCCATCATTTGTAATATGGGAAAAATGCAATCCACCCACGCATACAATCAAGATTTTCCAAATATAGATTCAAACCCCCGTAAACCACTATACCCTCAACTCCTTAACATAAGTATATTCCTTCCTCTTCTTAATTAACAATCAAATTTAATCAATAATTATGAAAGAGTTCAAACTTCACTTATATCATGAATGGCCGATCAAAAAGTCATATACTACTCTTATGTATTTTTAAAGCCCTTGAAAGACTATATGGTCAAACAAGAAGAAATAAATTTTAAATAAAGCTCACATTTTTCGGCATTTATTTCACGGACAATTTTACAGAAACCATACATTTTGCAGCCATGAATAATTCAATGCAGGTAATGTTAGGGGAGAAACAAGATTCTTGCACAAAAAATTGTTTTACTAAACGTGCCATGTTTTATTTTTGTAACTGTGCCAAATACATCGTGACTAATTTCTGTGGTTCTTACGTGTCAAACTCGCAAACAGGAATTAGTTTTACACTCTTCGGTTGCGAATGCAGTATAAAATGTTTGACCTCAAAACGTTTAAGGATTTAATTTTAGCCACCAGGAAGGTTCCCGAGCGACTAAATGTGATGGTGAATGTCAAATTCAAGGTCATTTCATCTAGGAATACAAAGTTACATTTTATGTAACTGAAATTATTCAGTTATCTTGTAATATATTTTGCGTTAATATCAATTTTCCGCTTAAAATTAATGTTTTTCGAGCAAATTATAGATTGTACAAAAAAGACTGTTATCAACTGTATGACTTGTGAATGGGGTTTAACGTCTTGTTCTCTAGACTTTATAGCAATAACAATATTTTTGGAAGCGTGCGTTGTTTCCCATTTTCGTTTCAGCTTTGTGGTTAAGAATGCTTTTTACGCTCTCTTTCCGAACATATAATATTTAACAAGACCTTCAGGTTTTGAAAGAAAGATTCTCTTAACATTACCTTCTAAAACTAAATACTCTCCGTCGAACTGAACCTACATTACAGATACCAACCTCCAATATTCCAGTTAGAGTAGAATGACTTTTAATAGCATTATTATTGTTTACAGCAACGTCACAATTTTAGTAGGAATTTTTTATTTAACATTTCCCTTTCTGATATTCAGAGGCTATTGTAGGTATTCTTAGATGAAAGAGAATAATTTAGCAAGCTGATATAATATAGAAGGCAACTTCAGTGTTCGCACTTTGTGGATATGTACATAGGCGAAACCCTCATCGTCATGGGGGTAATTCATCTGGAATTGATATTAATTTAACAAGTATAAAATCAAACCTGTACTTTGTTTATCGATGAAAATAAGTTTTATATATCTCAGGATCGTAAATTTCTGGTTTTTAAATTTTGCTAACTATCCTTTTTGGTAATACCTTTATTCATCATTGTACTATCTTTAGTAAAAATGTTAGGGATTCTTAAGCTCAAGAAAACGTACAAAGTTGTACTTCTTTCCCCTATGTTATATACAGATTTTACTGTTTAGTTTGCAAAAATCCATCAATTCAAATAATAAGATCCTGACTCTCCAATTGAAATTCATTCAAAACACTTAGATCAAACTTTAAACTTTCTAGAAGAAAGAAAATAGATTAAAAATACTAAGATAAATATCAATTAAATTACGTGAATTTAAATAAACGAATGCGAAATCAACCATTTTTTCAATTAAAACTTTTGTTTTTAATCTTTTGTCGTGGAATACAAATGCATAAAACAGGAACAAGAATACTTAGAAAGTATTTTCATGCACCACTTCACTTAACAACTGTGTTAATTACGTTTGTTTTCATTTTATCGTTGAAAGAATACCTTTTTTCCATTTACATCGAAGTTGTTTTACTGCAAAACCTAAGAAGATTGAAACTTCAATGCAGTAATTTTTTACCAATGATATTTTTAAGGCTGTGTTCGTCGTAAGTTTAGGAAACTCTCGGAATGCGGAATGTGGCGGAATGGAAATATGGCCACGAGTTGAATTAATATTTTGAGATGGGAAAAATGTGAGCATGGCGTTGCCAGGAAGGAACCGAGGCGGATTCGCTCTTCATTAATGAAGAAAGAATTGAGGTTCCGTAAAAAGAGCTTCTGGAATGTTACTTTTAGTTTCAATTTATTTACAGATGCAGTGAAGAAGAATAACGTTGATTAATTTGTATTGTGAAATCAGTGAATTTTACCAAGGAAGTAGAATATAGCTTCATCAATGAAATTGCAGTCTGTCCGTGATTTAAAAAATAACTGACTTTATTAATCTCATATGTTGACTTGAATGACGTAATTCAATGCCTGCATTTGTGAAAGTTCTGGCTGTCAGGGTGGCGAGTCGAGAGCAGTGATGACGTTTCAACCATCATATCGTGGTCTTCTTCAGGGCAGATCAAAACGTCGGCAACATTACCCTCGACGTGCCGTCACCCGATCAGCCAAAGCTTTCATAAGGCCCTGGGAATAATACCCATATATAAATTGGGGACCGACCCAGAGAAGAGCATTTGTAAAATGGAGACCGACTACATCATCCCCTTCCAAGTAACAGTGGAAGGTGACACTTTATTTTCGAAAAATATTTTCATAGCCATTATTTTTAAAACACAATCCTTTCCCAATTTTCCACACTTAGGACTGACGTATTTCTTTCGAAACATGGTTTGGTTAAAGTTGGTTTTTATTGAAATGAATCATTCGATGATTGAATGTATTCTGCGTATCTTGCCGTTTTTATATTCTTCCTTTTTCTCAGCTAATATTCTATAATGCTGAACATGAAATTTGGACATTCTTCTAGTGCTTTCTTTGCTTTTCATTTTGGTATAAGAACGAGTCTAGGAGATTTTCAATAAGGAAAAACCGGACAGCAGCTCGTCGGTGGCGGCCCCCTTAACGCGCTTACCTACTCGATCAGTCTTCTTCCTTACCTATTAGATCAGTAAGGTAACAACAAGTAAGCAAACTCAGGGGTTTTTCCTTCACTATCGCTGGATTTTTTATTGAATATTTACATGTGTTAGCCTGTGAGGCTTTTGGCAGAAGGTTAAGGCCCAGTTGTACGAACTCGGAATAAAGCCGAGATAAATTTTATTCCATGGGTAAAGGGAAAGCCGGTTGTACGAAGGGAGAATAGTGCTTATTCACGGAATAAACTGATGATAAACTATTCCACTATTTTCGCGGAGATATTCAGTGAATAACGTGAAATAACCTCAAAAGTAGAAGCAGCAGTGAGAACGCGTGTACTGTGTGCAGCTGTATAGCAATCTGTAGCAATAGAGCTTTCAGATAGCGATGATGAATTCTTGTTCCGGGTGGATTTGTCTTCGCGAAAACGAAGGTTTCGTTCCAGGCCCGATTTATTGAACGAATACGATGACGAGCTTTTAACGAGATTTCGTACATTCAAATCCACAGTGCTAATGGTTTTGAATCTTGTGAAGGATGATTTGAATCATCAGACAAAGATGTAAATATATATTTCATATTTGTAGATTGTATATATAAATAAGTGATATTTTTTATTAGCTACCTAGTGCACTATAATAGTATCATTTTCTGAGAGTAATTGGGATAATTGTTTGCTCCAATTCCACTTGGACTTGCTGCAGTATAATAAAAGAATACATTTTTTCCATGAAATGATGATTCATAAACAAAATTATCTATTTTTACTGTGTTATACTTTTTTATCAGTATATTTTTCATATGAGATATTTTGTATTTTTCATATAAGATTGTTTTTACTTTGTTATGAAGTATTGCTCAATAATTTGAATAATTTAAATATCAACCACCAAATGGGTAAAAAGTAGCAAAAATGAAAATGTGACATTTTTAATAATCTCTTTTTAGCAAAGTTCGAATGACTGTACTATATAATGTGTTGATAGTAGACATTGTTATGTACCAGAGGATATCTCTCTGCTGTTCATTCTTGTATTTTTAGTTCAATGTGCGGTTGATTAACTAAAAGCAAACAGTGTAACAATAATCATTGTTTAAAGTGAAATATATTTTTCATGTCACAAGTTGGAGAAAAAAATTTCAAATATCAATTTTTCAACCCATCATGCAATAGCTAATTTTTCAAAACAGGTTGATTAAAAAATATGTGATTTTTATTACATATTTGCAGACAGACGAATTTGTGTGATACTTGTGTTATGTTAATTTATCAAAACCAAGTCCAAATAATTTTTGTTTCAGTGATTAATATCTTTAATAGCTTCGGAACTATTTTAATTTTAAGGTGGAACTTCAAGGTTTCAAATCGGAACTTTCAACACACAATATCGCACAATTCCACCAGGACGCACAAACGCAACGCGCGCGCGTTTACAAGGAAACACGGCGATTCGAAATTGGCGGAAACAAGGCAGAAATGAGCAAAACATGAGAAGCAAAGAATAGATATTTTAACAAAACACTATCGAATGCAGTACCAACTTTCTCTTTTACAGACGCCTCTTCGGATAAACACGGGATAGTTATCCCCGGAATAAAATTAAGTCGTACAACTGGACGAGGTGTTTATTCTCGGAAAAAGCAATTCTAGAGATAACTATTCGTGGAGATATCTCTAAATCATACAACCGGCCCTTAACGTGTTTAACGTTAAATTCCAAAAATTATCAACACAGCACAAAACTCATTGCAATTCCTCAATTCTCTTCTATTGTAAGGTGACAATTCCTGGGAGGATTGGACGTATCGCCATCCTTGATGGCGGATACATCGTGAGAGTGACAGACAGCTAGGACAGCTGGTTTAACACTCCGTCACTCGCGCCGTGGATAGTTTTTTCTAATTGAAAAAGAAATGTTAGCATTCCACGAAAAAATCATTGCCGCTATTCCACTATCAATGTCTGCGAAGGGTATCAATAAACGTTTTATATCTGTTATGCCCTGAGTCGCCATACGCTGAAGTAAAATCATTGTGCCTGTTTGACAGAATCCAATATGCAAATACTGCCGTATGAAACGGTGTTCTTGAATACTTGATCAAAATGATATTTTTTCTGTAATATGATGGAGATTAATATTTCAAATGTGTTCATGCGTTTCTCTCGTTAGTGTGCAAAAACAAATATTAGAAGATGTAGAAAAGTAAATAATGTAGGCGTTGGGCGAAGTCCAACGCGCGAGTACTCGTGTTACCAATGGCCACGCGAGTGACGGAAATATAATAGAAGCTTCAAATATGGGATGTAATGAATTATTTACGTATCTTTACACGGTGTATTCAATTATAATATAAGCACAGATATATTAGAAAAGTGTATTAATGATTTAAATGAGGAAAATAAACTTCATAATGGGGGTGTTGGACGGAGTTCAGCGCGCGAGTACTCGTGTTACGAATGACCGCGCCTGGATTGATTTGATTTGATTTATTCATGTTTCCGGGCGCGTCAACTACTCAGGTCATTATTCCCGTTAGTGTAGTGCATGTTTTTTCTCGGGAGATGGCGGTGATCTTCCCCCGCTGGATGGCGAGATCCGGCACCGACCTACCGTCGGCTAGTGGGGTTTCCCCCTAACCAGGACTCTCCCACCAGCGGGGCACCGCCCCAGCCGGGACAAGCTCTCAGCTCCCGACCGGTCTCCCGGAATATGTGGTAGTGTAGTGCATGTTAGTGTAAGTGTGTGTGTGTGCAATGGGAGAGGATAGGACAAGGAATGGGAAGGATAGATCGCGCGCGGTCCGTGGCCCGTTTGATGGGGTACTGCTCCGGCATTCACCTGGTGTTGATCGGAGAAACCACGGGAAACTACCGATCAGAGCAGCCGGCCGCTAGAATTCTCCTCCAGACAGCGACTGAATTCGACCTAGCTGAAAAGCTAGTGTCGAAAATCCTGCCGCCGTGGGGAGTGGGAACCTAGGACCTCCCGGTCAGAGGCGCTGCAGTAACATCAGTTGATGCACTGAGCTACCGCTCCCGGTCCGCGCCTAGAGGGGCGGCTGCATTGACAAGGACGACGAGAACAACGAGTAAACGTGTTTGTTTGGGGTCAGAAGCGGGAGGAGCGCCAGGGATGGTGGATAATGTGGCGCAGGGTGGTGGAGAGACTAGAGCTTCTCCGGCGGTGGGAGTGGCGGAGCAGGAGTTGGTGGGGGTTGCGGGGACGGTAGGAGCAACGAGGAAGGATGGGATGGAAGGGCGGTAAGTACAGCAGCGTTGAGGACGGTGACGGAGGTTATGGATACCCTGGATATGGACTGGAGGGTCGGATACTGGACGGACGGCCAGGATGGCTGCGATGGAGAAATGACGTGTGTGGTGAGGTTGCGACGTGACGGCAAAGACGACGGGATCAGCAGAAGTATGGGACTGGTGGATGATATCAAAAGCGGCAGGGAATGGTGGATAATGTGTGAAATGCAGAGATGGCGGGCGTTGGATGCAGCTGCGGTAAGGGCGGAGGCGGCGGTTACGGCCAGAGTGGCTGGGATGGAGAAATGATTTGGGTGATGAGGTTGTGTTCGATGGCAAGGACGCCGGGTTCAGCGTAAGAACAGATTCGGAGGGGGATGTCGGAGCAGAAGAAGCGCCGGCGATAACGGTTAATGATTGATAGTGATTACGGACGCGTCAACTACTGAGGTCACTTGTCCCTTAAGTGTAGTGCGTGATTTTAATCTGGAGGAAGCGGTTATCTTCCGCCACTTAATGGTGAGAACCGGGGCCCGACCTACCGTCGACTACCATGATTTCCCTAACCAGGTATCTCCCACAAGTGGGACACCGCCCCAGCTGGGACAAATTCTAAATCCACGACCGCTCTCCCGGCATGTGCGGTAGTGTAGTGGATGTTAGTGTCAGTGGTGAGGATAGGACAAGGAAGGGGAAGGAAAGATCGCGGGCGGTCCGTAGCCCTTTTATTGGGGTAGTGCTCCGGAATTCGCCGGCTGTTGAAGGATAAATCACGGAAAACTACCGATCAGAGCAGCCGATCGCTAGAATTCTCCTTCAGACAGCGACTGAATTCGACCTAGCTAGTGTCGAAAATCCTGCCACCGTCGGGATTCGAACCTAGAACCTCCAGGTCAGAGGCACTGCAGTGACATCAGCTGATGCACTGGGCCAACGCTAAGCAAGGACGCCGGGCATATTGTAAGAACAGGTTTGGAAGGGGACGTTGGAGCAGCAGAAGTACCGGCGATGACGGTTCAGGCGGCGTTCACTATTGGGGAGGCTGGAGCTCCGGTGGTGGGAGAGCCAAAGGAGGAGGGGTTTGCTGGGGCAAGCCCGAAAAGCAGGCCAAAAGTGAAATATGGTGCCAATCGCGTACAAAACATGTTATCTAGGGGTTTTTGATGTCGCTGAATCCGAATCTGAAGTTACATGTGCAATTATTTAAAAATTGGAATAAATAGAGACAATAATACATCAGAAAATAAATTTATAAATCATTCAGTCTCGTGTTTTTTAAGAAAACGAAATCGTATATCTTGATGCTGCTTGCCACCTTTTCTCACATCTCAAATTCACACAAGGTAATGTCTGTTTTGAAACATTGCTAATTCTGACGCGACAACCATTATTTCTCGACAATTCAGTTTCGAGGAAATTCACTTGTTCATTGAAATTGGAATTTAAACATCTCAGTAGCAACAGAAATATTTCTTTCTGTTTATGTAATATTACTTCATCGTGAGATCCTGAAACAACGATCAGTGCACTTCACAACAATACCGTACTAAGCCGTGCTTATAACTCATTTATTTTTATTTAATTTCAATTAACAAGTTGATACTTTTTTTGCCACGCCTGGAGAATGTAATTCTATATATTTTTTAGATTCTTCTTTTATCTGTATCAGTATTTTACGCACCACCAAGACCAGCTTCCACTTTATTTAATGAACAATGACGATTCACATCTCAGTTAAACACGAAGTGTATGTTGGTAAATAACTAGAACAGTTATATTACATTTTTAACAAAACCACAACACACGGCAGTAAAACCCACTCTCTAAAACTGTAGACGGCGCAATAGACAGGGCACCACACCTAGGCCATTAACCCTCCTCCTCCATTCCGAAGCCCGGTACTTAAGCCCTTTGGCCCGCCTGAACCCACGTAGTCGTTTCGTGGCTCCCAAACAGCAAGACAGAAACGGATCAACTTACATTCCATGTTTTCTGTTAAAAAATTGTTAAATTCCATTTCATTCAATTTCTTGCATAGATTCACAAAATTACTGCAATATTGAATGATTTAACCGCCCACCCCCTTTTCTTTCTTTTGTTTTTCAAATGTTAATTCTATTTATAAAATTATATATTTTATAGCCATGTGCTATTAGTAATCTATTAATCCTAATGTTTTTTTGTTTTGACTAGTGCTTTAATTTGTTTATATTTCTCGTATCATGAAACTGAGGATGTTCGAAATTGTTACATATACACTTTTGTTGCAAATACACTTGAAAAGAATATTCTTTTATGTGTAGTCATTTAATAAAATCTAATGGTTTGAAAAACATAATATTTAAGATAGTTTTGTTTATATTATTTGCCATACCATTCGTTAGTATTCAGAATATTCATCATCAATTTCATTCAATGTTGAATATGGATGTAGCAGACACAATGGCACTGATGGACGTAAAAAGTTTGGTTTTATGCTAGCAAAATGATGAAATTTTGAGTTACTTTTCAAAAATATTGGGAAGAATAAATTAATATAATAAATTATTATAACAAATTTTTGCTAATCATATTAATGATTTGCACTTTTTGCGAAGTTTCCATACGCTCGTTTTCCGATGAACATCTTATTTGTGATGTTATTTGTAGTTCTACAACTGTATTAGCAGATAATATCAGGTAATTGTTACGAATTATATTTAAAAAAATTAAAAAATATCTTTTAAACACTGCAAAACTGCGGTAGAAGGCTGTAGTCTTAATTTGTATCCTCTTAGATCATAAAATTGTAATGTAAATAAAATGAATTTAATACCAATTAACACATTATAAATTTAATCAAATTCAGTAATAATTACTAATAATATCGATCAGATATTTAAGAATTATATAAATTTTCCAGAGATAATGATAGACTCTTAGAACAAAGTTAAGATGAGCGCCGCGTTTTGACACCCCAATGTAACTTCCACCGCACATCTGCTTTGAAATGTTTTTTATTGCCTCACAACTTTATTAGCAGATATTAACAGCTAATTGTAATGAATATCACTAAAGAACATAATGCTTGATATTTTAAAATATGAAATACCGGGCTAGTCCGTGAAAGTCGTAGCTTTTATCCTGTGAAATAAAAAAAAAATTATAAAAATTCAACGCGAAATCGCAATATTTGAATATAAATTTCTCATGACCAAAGCAAACAAATCAAATGGCAATTACTCACTATACAGATAACATCTACTAGAATAACATAAACTTTCCCAAATGCCATTATATGATCATTGAGCGAAGTTATGCGTGATAGAGCGCGCGCTTGCAAACAGCCTTCGCGATCACACCCAAGAGATGTATATTTTATGTAACTTTGAAACGATGTCAAAACACAGTCAGTAAACTTACGTTTTCGAAATTAACGGCATTCAATGCAGAATTTTGTTCTCTTTTAAATGATGTATGACACAAGTACATATGTAGAAATTCATGTTTTGGCCTTTTTCCCCAATGTGCGACGGGACCGGCGGGCGAGTTCATAAGCGGCAAAGATGGTGATATCAACAACCCGGTCGCAAGCGGTCACCGGCCACCGCGTGGGTAACTTCCGACCTCCGGCGCTCCCTCGCGAGTGCCAGCGCGAGCACGCGGCGTGGGCGTTGTTCTGCGCGTATCGATTGCGAGCGAGGAGGCGCGCGCACGAGTGTGCGACGTGGCCGCGAGGGCGCGCGCGCTCGTCCGCCCGCGGCGATGCGCGAATGTTTGCCCGTGCGCGATGCGTGCGTCACTCGGCGTCCCACGCGCGCCGCTCGGCGCCGCCGCCTCCCGCGTCACGTGGCATTTCGGTTAATGGACGACCTTCGAGTCCAACTATATGGATCCCTCGATATGATAGGGTCTGTTGATAATACAAGACAAATTAAAACAAAATAAAGTCGTGTTAGTTACACTATTTATAACTCAAGAACGGCTGTACCGATTTGGTGAGCAGGAAGCTTAGAGCCAGGAGACGGACATAGGATACTGTTTATCCCGTTCGACAGCGTTCTTGTGTGAGAACGCCCATTTTTGCACGTTTTCGCACGTTTTCGCGTGATTTTGCATGTTAGCGGTCATTGTTGCCTGTTGTAACCCATTGTTGTAACGCCGCACTGATAACAGAAGGCGATAATGATAGCCGCCTTTCGTTCGCCGTTATATCTATATATAGTCTTGTTAGTTACACTATTTATAACTCAAGAACGGCTGTACCGATTTGGTGAGCAGGAAGCTTAGAGCCGGGAGACGGACATAGGATACTGTTTATCACGTTCGACAGCGTTCCTGTGTGATAACGTACGTTTTTGCACGTACGCAGTGCAACAAGGATAGTACAGTTTTTCACAGTGAGTGCGACGCGAGAAAAAGATGGGACCGGCTGTTAAGGCGGAACAGAGTTCGCCGGGTCAGCTAGTTAAAAATAAATAAATAATAATAATAAAGTAAAAAAATAATAAAATAAATAATAAAATAAATAAATAAAATAATTTAGTTTCATTGTTATGAAGCGGATTGATGTTATAATAGTTTTCTTTGATCACATTTTGAGTAACTCCTGATGAAAAGAAAAGGAAGACCTCAAAACATAGAGATCAAGAGCTTTAAAAATTAATAGAGTAGTTTAATATAATTGATTAATCTAAATTATTTCACTGGTTTTAAAAAATGACTGGACAATAAACTAATAGAAAGTAAATAATAATTTTACATGTAAATATAAAATCAACTACATTACATTATATATTATATCCACTCCATTGAGAACGCTTATTGTATTTCTAAATTTCCAAGTATCTAGAGAACTAAGCTTGAAAGCTTTTAAAGTGCAGTTACTTTAGGAGTGACAATGTTTGCTTCCTGGGATAAAGCTGGATCCTTCTTATGTGAACATACAATCTTTGTACACCACATTAATATGAATGAGAGGTCTCCGAAAACTATATTCACTCAAAAATTACAATGACTGCGCGTACAATGTTTGTGAAATAAACAAGCGATATCGAATTGTATCTTCTTTTGTGTGTTTGTTAAATCTGGAAACAAAATATGTCATTGTTTTACAATTTATACGAATCCATCAACGCAAAACTTTGTTAGTACGCTACTGCTGGAATTATCCATCAGAACTGAGAGAGAAAAATGGAAGTGGTCAGATTAAGGCATTAGGAGAAAAGCAGACGCAACCCACAACACACATTACGCTGCAAACACTTTATCATTGTGCATATCTCGGAAAAAATAAGTCTCAAGGCTATAAATTCACGTTTTTGTGTCCATTAAGAAGATGAGTTATGTGTATTATGCCGTAATTTAAAAAATGGTATCTTTTCGGCCATCTAGTTCATTTTTGGAGAGCATACCATGTAGCATGGTTTGTCAGAAAAGTTTTTTTTTTTCTTTCGTTTGTTAGTAGTCGGGCTCTTGATCCACCTGAGAATTGGTTCAAATTGATGAAATTTGTTTATTTAGCAAACAATAGGCTCACAGCGTTTTGTAATTTTTGACTCCTTCAGCAGGGAATGCCACAACAACTATATGAATAATATTTATCCGTTAAATAGAGTTCTTCAGTTTATGAAATTATGGAATTTGATAAGAAATTATGAAATGATTTAATTTTGTTAGGCTCTAAAATTTATTTCTTAATATGCCCATTACATGTGTCGTTTCCTTGGTAAAGTTACACTTACTCTATGTATAAGTAAAGTGAATGTATACGGAAATTAAATTATATACAGATTTATTTTCAAAACAATATATCGACGTTATTCCTACCAAGTCAGTATTGAAATCTTTTACTTCTTTCTCTCTAATTAATTAGTATTAAACTTCACTATTATACTTATTTTTTATTTGGCCTTAAATGGTTAGATACTGGGTTTTAAACTAGAGAAACTCATTGACTCTACTAAACATATTCACGAATAAGTTTGCCTTGAGGTACACCTTGATTGAATAGCTCACAATGTATACAATAATGTTTACAAACGCATTTTTGACATGATTGTTGGTTACTGTGCTTCACCTAACTGCCGGAGTCACAAAGCGAGTGTCAGGTACTCGGTTTCCATTCCGCCCGTCACGGTCCAAGGCAGTGACAGTGTCTCATTCTGCGCTGCCGTCTAACGGATTCTGTGTGTCGCGGCTGTGAACGTCTTTTGAAGAGCGCGCCTAGAGGGCAGCGCTCGGCGGCAATCAAGGGAGTCGGCGGAGGCAGCGGAGCATGTAAACGCCGCCCAATCCCTGGTGGCGAGCTGGCCGGAGAGCCAGCAGCCGGGTTGCGAGTCTGCAGCGCCGCCCGCTTTAAGAGCGGGCGCCGCCAGCCCGAAGACAGAGCACTAGAATTGTAATTATTGGTGTAGTTGAGCTAGGAGATTTGTACTGTGATAGAGTTATTGTTGGCCCGGCAAGTTATTTGGAATTCTGTATTGATTATCTGTTAGACCCTGCTAGTTTTGGTACATCTCCTGGACATTTGGTATTCAACTTTGGCTGTTGTGATTTGGTACATTCTTTTGGTTCTGGAAGTGTACCTGATGTACTTTCTGTGTTAATAAATCTGTGTTGGTTAAAGCGTGTATTATTCCGAACATAACACTGTGATTGAACAAAATCGTTTCAACAGAACTCTACACTACGTGTGGAAATAAGCGTTTGCAATTCTTATTCTCTTTTAGTTTGGGTAAATCCTGTAGTTTCTCGAACGGCAGGTTTTCGCTGATCGGGATTTTCCCTACCTCAAACTTGTTGGGATAGTTTCTACTCTATAGTACACACGTTCGTGTCATGCGACCCCAAGGATTGGTTAGTTGGTTGTTACAGATTCCGGGTGCGTCAATTACTGTGGTCATTAGTCTCGTAAGTGTTGTGCATGCTCTTTTCTCGAGAGGCGGCGGTGATCTTCCCCCACTGGATGGCGAGATCTGGTGCCGACCTGGGGGCGGCGGTCTGCTAGCAAGGATTTCTCCAACCAGGTATTCCCCGCCAGCGGGACACCGTCCTAGCCGGGACAAGCTCTAAGCTGGCCCGGCTGGTCTCCCGGCATGTATGGAAGTGTTGATCATGTCAGTGTGTGTTTGAGGAATGGGGATAGAAAATGAAAAGGAAGGAAATATCGCGCGCAGTCCGTGGCCCGTTTGTTAGGGTACTGCTTCATTATTCGTCTGGTGTTAATCGGAGAAACTACGAAAAACTACCGATCAGAGCAGCCGGTCGCTAGAATTATCCTCAAGGCAGCAACTGAATTCGACCTAGCTGACAAGCTAGTGTCGAAAATCCTGCCAATGTCAGGACTCGAACCTCGGTAAGAGGGACTGCAGTGACATCAGCTGATGCACTCAGACATCTCTCCCCGAAGACGGAAGCCTATGCCTCAACAATGGTACGAAGGGATTGTCCCGGCTTCAAAAGTTGGCTCCTCTGGAACATAGGCGTTGCTGGGCTTACGTCTGCAAGATCAGAAAGACACGTTATGCCATATCATGGGACAACATCTTTACTCTGGTACGAGGTTTGTGAAGGGCTAGGCGTTCTGAGAGAAATGATTCGGTAGCTGCGTCTTGGGATCACATTGCTGATACGGACGAGATTCGTCTCGGCTATCATAAGAGGTACCGTCAAATGGCGCACCTATGTGCCAGGATATGAAACTATGGACCAACTTTGTTTTAGAGGCAGTGGTAGTATCGGCCATATATTTTTCTATAATGTAATGCTCCTATCCACCTATAAGAGTAAACTCGTTCAAAAAATTGTCTTCTAGGAGCCAGTGAGAGGCTCAAAGGCTCAAACATGCTTAACTTATAGTTGTATACCCTGTCACTTAGTTACACCATTTGACGATAAGCCTTGCTGGCAACTACACCCGCTGATTCCAAGGCTTCTGAACTTGTGGGTTCCGTGTCGATTGATTGATTAATTAATGAGTCAGGGCGTGTCAACTGCTAAGGTCTTTAGTCCTGTAACTGTAATGCATGTTTTCATCGCGGCAGGTGGCGATCAACGCCCCCCTCCCCGCCGTGGATGGCGAGATCCGCGCCGACCAACCATTTGACTAACGGAGTTTTCGCAGCCTAGGTATCTCCCCACTATAAATACGTTCACAGAATTGACAGGGAACCCATATCTTTGAAATTCTACCTAACGCTCCCTCGGGATTCTCTTCAGAAACGTAGCAAGCGAGATGTATTGCCTTGGAAACGTATGCATGCTGTAGCCATTATTTTCGCTCTTAGACCAGAAAATCTCATTATTTCTCGACTCCAGTGCTTTTCTACTAAAAACGTAGCAAGTTAGAGTATGCAACGACGTATTGTACGTTGCGCCGTAGCTCAAATCTACACAGTCTATCGATTCTTGTGGACAATGTGCAAATTTTAGCTTTGTATTAGTTTCTTTTTCTTTTTATCTTTAAGTTTACTTTATGAAACCGTTACAAAAAATAACTGATATTTTTATTTGTTTACTTAAAATTTGCCATTTAAGCTTTGTTTTTTTTGCGCCGTAATTGTCGTAATGAAGATATATTTGAACGTATTGCGTGAACGAATAATACATGAACGTATTGCATTCTACACAACTTATCTCTTCGATTCTTTCTTGTTTCCATCTTGTTTTGGCTTCGTATGACTGGAATACGCAAGTGTCCCCACGATTAAACTCGTCTCTACTATTTACAGGACTAGTTGAGGTTTAAGATATTGATTGTCAATTTTAATACTCCAAGGGAAAGAAATACTCCTTATTTGGCAAATGAACTGTTTCTGTTTGTCGGTGAAGTGAGCGTTTAAAGATGGTCATCCACTAGTTATTTAGTTTTACTTTTTATAGGTAGCTATATTTCCTTGTATATTTCCTAACTGTGTGTAAAATTATTAACGAGGAAAATTATCAATGTAAAAATAGCGATAAGATCCTTAATAACGTGTAATGGTAATCAATCCCAGGAGTGTGGGAAAGTTCAATTTCACTTAATTTAATAATCTAGCAAAAATCCGTGCACGGGAGTTAGGAGGTAATTAGTCACAATATGACGAGCAAATCATTAAGTAAAGATTTTTTTGTGTGTGTTGTAAATTCTTTTGATTTGATTTTCAACTTGAGTGTCAAGTGTAAAGAGTCTCTTGTGCCATATTTCAGAATATATCATTGTTTTATCTAATTTTGTGTCTGGGTGTGCTACTTTCCCATACCCCACAAGATCCTGGCCCCCGAGATATTCAAAGCTCGAAAGAGCATTCTTCAAGACGTTCCCCGAAGTGGGGGCGTTACAATATATATAACCCTTGGGAAGTTGCTGTGTAAACTTTGCATTGTAAATGGAAGCGTTTACAATGGAAATTTTACGCAGCAATGTCAGCTTATCGCCGTCTGAGCTGCAAAAGCAGGTACTAGTAACGAGAACTAGAAGGCGCTAGTAGAAGACTGATGTAATGAATTATTTGCTCCAATCAGGATCGCTTTGATCAATCTGAAATTTCTTCGACGGACGCACGGAAATATGCGAGAAGAAAGGGAACTTGGTCCAGTTTGCCTGCAACGTTCGTAAGACGAAGTCGTCTGAATACAGAGAGTACATTTAACGGAACGCCGTCAGAAAAACTTATAAAAAGGTCACGAATTTCAACATATTAAATCACATTGTGTTATTAACTGAATTATAAAACTTTTCGATTTGTGGAAATATGAAGAATGAAATATGTAATGTGAATACACGGCACGCAATGCATTAGAAAATCATCGATTTACAATTGAGAAATTTAGTATATTTCTTGCGTACGCTTTGAACATTATGCAATCCAAATACTAATGGGAAATGTTTTTCCTACAGCTTTCCAGCGATTTTTTGCAAAGAACATTCGTTTCATCGGCAAACAGATCTGTTCTTCCATTTTTAATGGACGAGGGCATATCGTTTACGTACAACAGAAAGAGGATACACCCTAAGATCGAACCTTGTAGGATCCCATGCTGAATTAGTAATGAATTAGAAAGAAAAGTAAATAATGTCCTTTCGTGACAGTACGGTAGTAGTATGAGTATAAATACTTATACTCATTGAGATCAATGTTTAAGATACGAGGTTATCCAATCTAGGGCAATACCTCTATTCCCATATGAAGGTAATTTTGAGAGCAAGATGTTTCGGTCAATAACGTCAAAAGCTTTCGAAATATCTAAAAATATTTTAATGGGTTCTTTATTTTGGCCCATTGATGAAGAAACATTTTTAAGAAAAGAAAAAATGTCAGTTTTCGTAGATTTTGATTTTCTAAAACCGTGTTGTGAGTCTGAAAGCTCTTCGTTTTTCCTGAGAAACGTTTCCCTTCGCGTATAGAAAGGTCTCTCTAATATTTTTGAGAAAACTGACAAAAGAGTAATTGACCGATAATTTTGAATTTAATCTGTGTTCCATTTTTTAAAAAGTGCCTTACGTTTTCCTGTTTTGAAATTATTTAGAAATATTCCTGTGCACAAGGAATCATTGAAAATGTGAGTTAATGAGTGTATAATGACAGGTGCACACGTTTTAATAAACAATCCGGAAATTAATCAAAACCAGATGAATATTTATTTTTTAGTTTACTGATTATTTTAAGGATTTCGTTGGATTATTCTAAGGAAATAAACATTGTGTCGAAAATGTTTTGGGAAGCGTATGATGTTGAATTTTGTGGTTGTCCAAACAGTAATACCAAATGCAGCATTCAAGTGTGTGGAATGTGACAAAACGTGCCGATGTAAATTTCTCGGGTACAGATAGAACATATCATGGATATTAAGAAAATCTGAGCCAGGGTTAACTTTGCGCAGGCGTAAATCTCTTTTATCTCCCTCTCGACATTGTTTTTGAAATATTTTAATTCAATTTTCCGGTCAATGCAGTAACCGTCCACGATCGAGCATAGACACCCTGGGGGTAGTGCACCAGATGAAACTCCCTGTTACCAACTAATTCAAACTCAAGTGGGACTGGATTGTGCACTTTCAATTACATTGCTTCCGCGAAAAAAACACGATGTTAATTGAATTTTCAATTTTGCAATTTTGCGAATCTAAGCTTTGATAAACCGTGCAGTCTGAGAATAATTCGCCAGATGTTCACATGATATTCTGAATATTTTGGACGAGTTTATTCATTCTGTTATGATATTTTAATTTTCAAAATTCTGGTTGTTCTTAAAGATATTTCTTGATATTAAGTTTCTTAATATTATATTGGTTTACTACAAAATAATACTGGGCACTTCCGTTGGCACTTCCGTTCCAGTCAGCGCAGTCACAATAAAATACTTAATGTTTGGTATGATGAGCATCACATGAAGTCATTTCCCATGCGAAATCTTTATCATCTTTCTGTCAACTATCCACCAACGTCTTGTCTGAAAAAAATAAATTTTTTATCCCAAAATATTTTATTTATTTATATAATAGGTAATTATTATACATACTCATACTTGCATTACTTAATAACTATGAGGCTATTCCGAAAGCCATTATAATTCTTACATCCTATCGCGTTCTATCTTTTCGAATTCTGGCATTCACCCCAAAATGGTCTCTCCAAAGAAAAACCAAGAAGGAGAGAGACCATAAGGTACGGATAAGGAAAACCCCTGAATGAAGAAAATCCTGCCGTCAGAAAACAAGTGCAAGCAAATACATCAACTTTTTCTAAACTATTTATTTATTTCCTTGTATGGACGTCACGCATTCTCCTTCTAGCCCTTTGCCTCCTCAGAACCTGAAAACAAATAGCGCCACGAAAGATCGTCCGCACCATAGCCTCTGCGCTTTCTTCTCGGAAAAAAGACCTAAAGTGCTCAAGTAATTATTTGATGGCTTACTTCTTGTTTATTCATATACTTATTTACTTATCAATTTACTAACTTCATTATTGATTGACTTAATAATTGCTTACTTTTTAACTTATTTATTTTTTCCAGTCTAGGATCCACATGACAAAATAACAGACTCTTTATTACATCAATGTATAAGTCACATTTCCCGATTATTTTTCCCTTCAAATTGTTTTGTATTTCAATAAAGAAGTCACTTCTTATGTGACTTATTACAATTTGGCAGCAATCCTCTTATTATGAATCTGAGAAACTCCCGTGATACTGTGATACTAATGTATCAGTTTCAAACCCTCTGGTTGTTTATTTTCAACAACTAACCATTTCGCCTCGTTCATAGGTAAATTTCACAAAGGAACAAATCAGAAAATGACTACGTTATACTTCGTGTTTCAAATATATTTCAATGAAATAGAAGTTACTAAGTTTTCTTTGAGGGAGGAATATTGTCGAATTCATTTACAAATAAGTGAAAAAAGTGTTTCGTTAATAATGTTTTATATACCTTGGAATTATTGTGAGAATGGGAATGTTTGGAAGAAAAATAAACTCCGAAAATTTATAAATACAGTATAAAAAATTCTTCTGAAATGTATAAACTCGTGGTACGTCTTAATCATTATCTGACTACAATTTGTCTCGTTATTATTTTGGGAATCACTAACTATTATGTGTAAGAGTCACTACTAGTCTGCTCGACATAAAAAGATTTTGCATTAAGTTAGATTTAAATTCATTTTATTGTTTTCCATCCTGTTGAAGGCGTCATATGAATGAATGCATTTTATTTCTGACATGTCATGAATTTTCCAATAAATAATGTACTGATGAGCGATTTATTAGTCTATTATTTATACTAATATGTTATTTACATCCGAAAAAAATATCACAATGAACTCTTTTACTAAATTTACAAATTTTCTACAGTAATTAACTAATTTCACTTATTGCGTTTGTGTCTGCAAAAACGTCTAATAAATAATATTACTTTTGAACTTTGATTGGTCCTATCAATCTTCTATAATTGTCTTTCATAAAGAACAAGATGAAACGTTTTCATGAAATCTATTACGACATGAGTTGACATCAGTGGAAGACAACATTCTAGAAATCTATTACGATCTCATTCTACTATTACTGTCGCTGTATGACTCGACTTTCTTTCAATTAATACATCGTGTCCTGGAAGTATGCGTTCGTTTAATATTCACATGAGTAACGCTTTCTGAATTTAACATACGATTAAATAAGCTTTCTTAAATAACTTCTCTTCTTCCACATCTTCCCTTATCTTGTATCAGTAGAAATTCAAAATTCATAAGAAAGATATGAAAGTTAGTAATGAATAATAAGAGATTACGTGATGTCTTATGACCTATTTCGTGAAGAATAATCATGGTTTTCACTTTATTTCATAAAATAATAAACAAAACGTAAGGTAATTGACGTAATTTAGGCAATTTCTTTTTCCAGCCTCAAATCAACGCAGGCACAGCACCCAAGCACGTTATGGTTAGCTTTCATTAACATTTTCAAACATCAACATAAAAAAGCGTCACTTTCGTGGCAGTTCTTATACCGCACGATCTCAGCTCCTGCGAAAATCACCTCCGTGAGATGAACGCAAAAGTTAGACGCTGCTAAAAAAAACAAGAAAGTATAAGCAGGAACGTCACCTTAGCAACACCGCGGCCGTAAAACAAAGCAACATCGCGTCCGCTCGTGAACGCAGAAACTCCGGGAGCCTGCGTCCTGATGATTTCTACAACGCCCTGGTCCCCAGCCGTCGTCTTTATTCCATGCGGTAGATGAGACACGGCCAGGGTACGAGGAGGACGTCTGAAGAAAGAAAATTACAAAAGTCAACAAAGTCTCCCGTAGTGGCTTTGGCGGCGGTCGCGGAGTCGGTGGCGGTGGCAGTGATGGGGGCGGCGATGGTGGCTGCGATTGTTGCGAAAGCCACGGCCAGCGACTCTTTTTCTTTCTTCATGAGAAGGCAAATCAGTTAATAAATTCAGATATTTTATGATGTTTCACAATAAGTTCTATTTCTATAAAAATCACTAAAATTGGTTTTCTGTTACTTAGATTCAATCCATCAGTGAGTGTTCTTTATATTCCTATTACATATTCATTAGAAGAGTTTTACATGCTAATTAGATTCAGTGGGTTTTGAGGTACCACATGCAGGAGATTTAGTTAACTGATTTTATTATAATGCACGCTAAGGAAGGTATACAGCACGAATAAGATCTTGGGCCAGTGTGATGAAGTATATTTCTGAAGCCTCGAAATTCCTTTTTTCAACATGAAAAACCAGTTAACTTCGATTCAGATTTCTTCTCTCAAATTGTTTTCAAAATATCTGTGGAACAACGGTGTTATTACATGTGTGATAAGGGTGTGATTACAGGTGTGATAACATCCATGTTAAAAATCGGGTGAAACATTCACTGATCTATGTTCATGTAATAAAAATCAGTGATTAAAAATACGTTTTTTTCTACCGATTCATGGAAGGCTCCATATTTAGAACAAATATCATCCCTAAATTGGTTTTCTGTTACATATACTCAATGCTTAATTTTTAAATTTCATTGAGTTTATTGTAAGTCCAGTTCCAAATATTGAAGAACTCAAGCGAGGCAGAACAAAAAACCCTTTGTAGGGAAAAAGGTTTATACGTCAAAATATTGTTATACTTTGGTTTATAGCAGTCTGAAAGTTTCTCATTGAAGTTATAACCAAATTGACTAATGTTACATTTTTTCGGACTTATTGAATGAAAAATAATCATCACAGGGGCTACTCTGAAGGCATTTGTATATTTAAATTAGTATTTACGCACAAACATAACATACAAAGCCAATTAGTATTTTTTATATTTTATTTAATAATAATAATAATAATAATAATAATAATAATGATGATGATGATGATGATGATGAGATGATCAGTGGCATGAAGAAATTGGAAAAGAACTATATATACTTTTAATAAATTACTGCATGTGTTCCAAAGGCATGTATTGTCTCTGAAATCGAATACGAAATTAATTGTAGGAAACATTTTTGCGAAAAAAGTTATATCTGTACCGTAGAAAGATCACGTCGAACATGCTCAGAAGAAGAGAAATGCAATTCGTATCGAAATTCATTGCGATAAGAACAATGTGGTAAAAAAACATATATTACTAACAGATCATTAGATAATTATAATTTATTTTAAAAGAGTATATTCTGAAGTGTTTCACATTCACAAAATTCACAATTTATTTAATTCCAAATTAGACTACACGAAAGTTCATAATTTGCCAGAGTGTTCATTAGAAATACCACAATTATTTTAACATCGTTTATTAATAAAAAACAAATGGTTTTGCATTCCTTAGTATTCATAACCTCTCCGAAGGTGGCAATAGAACGGTAGTTGACAGATTGGCATGTAGTGAAGGTTATTTTAAAGATACTTTCCTCACATCCGTGTGCGATTGAGATATCATAGCACCAAACGACGGATGTCATTTACTGACGTTATAGTTTTTTCTGATAAACGTACTACATTTATTCGGCGTGGAATAGCAGGCCAGGAAAGTCTCTCCGCAGTGAAACCTTGCTGGCGAGAATGCATGCAACAGGAATTAGGTCGGTAGCATAAACTGCAGCGTCTAACAAAAGAAAACGTAAATTGCACACTCACTTCTCATAATAATAGATTCTGGAAGTGTTTTTCCCTTCACTTGTTTCCCAGTTACAGTAGTGTACGAAGTGCAGAGAAAGTTATGTTATGCTGCTAAAAATCGATTTCGAGATATCCACAGAAACACACATTTTGGAGTCTCCTGATAGCGGAAACGTTTCTTTTAACGTCCTAAAGTTCTACAATTTTTAAAACGCATTCTTTACATTTTGGGGTACTGTACATGAATAGAAAAAAATTGTCAAGTTGTGGTCAAGTTCCTCTTATTTATGACAATCAAATTATATTCGTTTGTCTATTTAAGAAATAATTTATTTCTGACGTTTCATAGCGTGGTTGGCTCTGACAGACGCATTACAAATGTAATTTTTAAATTTTAGTGTAGGGGATTTGATCTTACATCATGGACTGTTGGGATCTACAAAATATGAATTAAAATAATCGTAATTAAATTCAGTATATATAAGTTGTTGGAATAAAACAAACTTTTTTAAAGAAATTGATGATATAAAATTATTAAAACAAGTACAAAAAAATTAAAACAAATTACAACAAAATAAAATTAATTAAGGTACTGGCGACTCACCATGATATGATGTATATTTCGAGAAATTTTCATAATAATGGTTTGCTTAATGTTGTGATTCATTGTCAACAGTAGCAGCTTGTTAAAAGGTTTTGGAAACAATGCGGGAATGACATTTGGACTCTTTATGAAGTATTTCTCTTGACAATTGATGTTGTGGTGTAAGTTGATTCTGGGGTGTGTTATGGTATTCCATTTCTTGGGGGGCTCCCTAATGTCCCTCTTGTGCTCATGTATTCTCATAGAATGTTTACTCTATATTTCACCGATACGTAAACGTCATATTCATTACATTTTATTTTTTAAACAACATTGGGAGAGTCCCCTCTCTCAATCGGAACTTTAATATTATTATTATATTCTGTTTATTGGTTATTTTAAATCTGATTAATACATTCTTTTCGTTCAATGTTTTAGATAACTAAAATGTGCAATAAATTAACACTGGCCGAGAATTCTAGATGCTGATTACTCTGATCTTTAGTTGTCCGATGAATACTAGGCAAATGCCAAGGAATTAACCTGTCAAAAGAACCACGGTCCGCGCACAATCTTTGCTGCCTCATTCTTTCCTCTATCTCTACCCTTTAACACACACATACATTTACATGCACTACACTACCACATGTGTAGGGAGACGAGTCAGAATATTAGAGTTTATCTCGGTGGGGTGGTACCTGGTTGAAGGGAGATACCTAGAGAGGAAAACATTGCAAGCCGACGAGTAGGTCGTCGTCGGATTGCACGTTTAAACTGGGGTGAATCCCTGTCACATTCAGGATATAATGGTTTATCTGGCTTAGCACTTGCAAAACTAATAGCATTTAACGCGCCTGGAAGCATCTATCACTCAATCAGTTAGTCAGTCAATTAATCAATCCAAATTCACTGCGCGGCGGCGGCGGGTTTTGAGTATAGCCACCGTCCGCACAGGAGCCATTCTACGTCAAATCGCACAAGAGTTCCCACGATACTTTTTACGATATTTTTTCTTAAATCTGGACATCAAAACAAGAGATAAGTGTTTTTATTTGCTTGAGAATTGTTTATTAGTGTAGTTATGCCTGTATTAAATTTTGAAATTTACGAGAACTTCCCAAAATATGATCAATTGTTGCTCTGAATGTACATAATATATAAATCCCTGGTTTGTTTCATTTAATACTTTGAAATGTTTATTTTATTTCGCTGTAAATAAATTTTTCAAAAACTAAATATTTCATTTCAAGAAATGTAATTTAAAAAATGAAAATTTCTGTATAAATTCGGAGATAAAATTTTGAAAAAAAATATAGGCGTATTCCTTGTTCAATTTTCTATAAAATACAAGAAAAAAGTAGGCACTCTGCACATACAGTTCTAAAAAAACAATTGTAAGTATGAGGGCGCGCTCTGCCTAACCATGCACCAGCAAATTGGGTTCGGTCAGTCTTTGATTCAAGTGCTGAACTATAAAATGAATGACTAAATGACTAAACCTCCTGAACCTAAAATGAATGACCTCCTGAACCTAAAATGAATGACTAAACCTCCTGATTAGGGTTTCAAGAGTTCTTAAGTATTTCAGAGTATTTCAATTATTTCGTCTGCCCCCAGAATAGATGGCAGGTAGCGAAACGAATTTAAATGGCCTATGGAGAACTGACTGCTTAGTTTGAGCAGCGTTTACAACCGCTTCCCAGCTAATCTTCCTGTTCGGTCCCACACGCAAAAGTGGAGATAGGGAGGTATGAATAGATGTTTATTCGCCTACCACGCGCCGGGCGGCAACTCCGTACGGCGCGGCGTGGAAAATTCCCACGCCCCAAGCCGGCTACGCCGCGCGCCCCAGAAAGTTCCAGAACACTTCAAAAACCCAGAGAGCTAATTGGTCAGTTCAAATCCCCCCCTCTTTGCGAACCCCTAACCGAAGAAAATTCACTCGCTGAGAGGCAGCTTCGCGAGCAACATGCGTTCGGACTCCGTGTTCAAAATTCAGGTAAAACTTAAATTCTCATACAGAGAATAATATTCTGTGTATTCATATTATAGCATAGTAAAAGGCCATATTGTTTAATTTGTTGTAATCAGTCGCTAACAAGCAGCCACGAGAAAAAATGCGTTTGTGGCTCCGTGATCAAAGTCACGTAACTTTGTATTCTCACATTGAGAATAATTTCAAGGTTTATTTCAGCATTGTGTATAAATGCTGAACTATTCAATCTATTTTACACGAAGTCGCAAATAAGCTGCCAGGCGAGCACATGCGCTCGGACTTCGTAATCAAAGACGTAAAGTTATTTGTATTCTCACATTGAGAATAGTAATTCAGTGTATTTTAGCATAGTGAAGAGCTAAACTGTTAATTTCTGTGAAAACATTAAGAGTGTTTGTTTGCTAATTGCACAAACTGTAATTGTGAATAACTAATGTGATAACCTAAAGGTCATTAAAGATCATTGTGCAAGGTGAGACCTTGTGTTTCTATGACAACCCACGTCATCATAGGGTTCCTAATGAGCATCAAATGGGACTGAGCGGAGTGCCTGCCAATAGTCAACACTTGATATGATACAGTCCACTAAAAGCACAGGCAACCGCCCCGTCCACTTCCTTTACTTTTCGTTACATGATAAGGCATAGCCCGACTTCGTCCCGTTTCGTTTATACGATGTTTCGTAAGAAGTGACCATTTTAGTTCAGTTTGCATTCATAAGTAGCGCAAATAGATGTTCTCGCACCAGTCCAGTCGCAGATCCTCTAACACAGGTGAACGTGGCAGAATTTTTCGAATTGTGTATGTTAAGTCAGCGAGGAATAGAAGATGCTCTTGATAAGTGATGTGATTGATTGATTTGATTTGATAAACTTACGAGCGGTTGTTTTTAACGTTGTCAGTGCTCCAAAAACACATGCAAATGTTTCTTGACATCAGACAGAAGTGGATAAAGTATAATCGATCAATGTCATCCTTAGTAGACTCAGGAAGTGTAGAAATCAATTCTCATTCTAAGGAGTAAAACAAAGGGATGGAGTTGGGCTATGTGGTTTTTGAGAGGTATGTAAACGACTTAGGAAACGTTGACGGACTTACAAAACATTCTCTTCCCCTTTCGCCAGTGCTTGAAGTTGCAAATGCTGGCTCCTGAAGCGCCATGGACGGTAAACTGCTTTGGGAATATACACTTCTAACGTTGAGACACCGTTAAAGAGAGGTCTGCAATAGCAGCTAGTTGATCTGTGATAGCAATTATGCTATTAACCCGGGAGTGCCCGCAATGCAAAATGTAACATCAGTAAACGTAATGTATCGGTTAGATGCCCCATCCATTTTCGCTTGTTATCGACGTTTTCAACTACTTTAAATTAAAAATTGTTTTGTAATCAGCTTTCACATTAACGACATTTAGTTTGGAATATTTATTTAACGATTTAGAGTACTTCTCTCATCAAAATATATTCACTGATGTAAGTGCACACCATAAACATGTATCACCATTCCATGCGCGACTGGCAAATTTCAGCTTTCTCAGAGCTTTGCAGGAACTCTATTGTTGAAATTAGTGACACAGTAATATCCGGAAATGAACGCTAAGAGAACAAGAAATTTTAGCTCACTAGAACATCTCGTACTTCAATAATTTGAAATGATTGTTTTGTATTTCCGGGCACGCCAACTGCTATGGTCAAAGGGGCATCTCCCAGATAGAACCAGCTCTTACCTCCCGGCTGGACTCCCATGCGTGTGGTGGTGTAGAGAATGAAGGTTTTTGAGTGTGTGTAAAGATAAATTCGGTGACAAGGATGAGAAAGGAAAGATCAATTGTAATTCATTGTCAGTTTTTTGGATGCTGCTTTAGCATTCTCCTCGTATTGATCGGAAAACCGTGGAAAATTACCGGTGAGTAGATCATACGTTTCTCTCTAGATAGCGACTGAGTCCGACCTAGTTCTATTGTTAATGTCGAAAATCTGTCACCATCTGGACTCGAACCAAGGAACTTCCCGTCAGAGAGACTGCATTAGAAACAATCTCAGCCGGTCAATTAGCCTGAATCTCACAAATATATTGCATGTAATCCCTGAGATAACAGTTGCATACCAATGGATGGGTCAACGCCAGACCACAGCGTCGTTGTTTCTGTTTGTTTTGTTAAGTAGTTTTTACTTTATAATTTAGGACTAATATTACTAGCATTTGTTTAAACCTTTAGTGATAGGTTCGGCTTCAAACGCTTATCAAACGAAGACAGGGGATAAAGGTCCAATTTTTATGATTTCTACATTAAAACACCATCTGTTACATCATCAAACGAAGTTTCTTTTGGTATAGTAAGAATCACTTAAAACGTGAAACGTCCAGAGATATTTACAATTGAACAATGTGAGAAAATGGAAGACCAATGAGAGTCTCAGTATTTGATGAACAATTCGTGAGTGTCCCTGGGTTATTTTCTAAGAATTTAGTGTTTATCGTTCGGTAATCTAGTTATTAATTTTCTCTGAGCTCCATAAACGTAAATGAATAAAATTAGAGAGCAGTCCATAATTAACTTAAAATGCAAAGAAGAAACTATCTTCTGAATAATCGCAAAAGATAAAGAAATGATCACATTCAAGATAAATGAACTTTCCATTTTTCTCCATACCTTTAGAATTCTATATACATACTTTTCGCATTCTACGTACCTTTGGCAAATGACCGTGTTTGTGGTTTTCCGTGAGTGTAATAAATAAAGGGTTAAAAGCTTCAAAATTGAAATATCTCAGAGCACTGAAAACGTGATTTTCGTCGTCATCCCCCCATGTATCCAAATGTTTACAAGTTTATCAAATCCTTCGCCATACGTAATCGCGTTCAGTTAACTTCAGAGTTCCCTTCCCTATATATATATATATATATATATATATATATATATATATATATATATATATATATATATATATTGAGAGAGAGAGAGAGAGAGATGCCATTGATATTTCTCAAAATCTTAAAATATTGTTTTACAAATATGCAGAAAATTATTTTATTATATTGATTATTACATATATTATTAGTTCTTAAATATTTAAAATTGTTATTCATTTATATTGCAATTTCTTCTGAGGGCAGCCGCTGACCCGCTCCCCCCTAGTATTTTCCGGGTACTAGAGTGGCATTGTTATGCGATTGTTATACTTCGATTTTTCTATAAGAATGCTAGCGGCCAGCTGCTCTGATCGGTAGTCTTGCGTAGTTTTTCCAATCAACACCAGGCAAATGTCAGAGCAGTACCCTAATAAACGAGATGTGGCGATGTTTCCTTCCTCATCCTTGTCGTATCCTCTCTCCTTACACACACACACTTACATAAACATGCACCACACTACCATACATGCCGGGAGACCGGTCGGAGACTTAGAACTTGTCCCGGCTGGGTCGGTGCCCTGCTGGTGGGAGATACCTGGTTGGAGAAACCCCGCTAGTCGACGGTAGGTCGGCACCGGATCTCGACATCCAGTGGGGGAAAATCTCCACCATCTCCCAATGAAAAACATGCACTACACTTACGGAACTGACATCAGTAGTTGACGCGCTCGGAATTACTAACAATCAATAAGGCAGTAGGTGTAACAATGATCTAATGCCATCGGTTGCTAGAAAGAAAAATCGAAGTATAACAGTCGCATAACAAAACCACTCTAGTACCCGGAGAATACAAGGAGGGAAGGGTCAACGGCTGCCCTCAGAAGAAATTGCAATATAAATGAATAACAATTTTAAATATTTAAGAACTAATAATATATGTAATAATCAATATAATAAAATAATTTTCTGCATATTTGTAAAACAATATTTTAAGATTTTGAGAAATATCAATGGCATATCTATCTCTCTCTCTCAGTGGCTGCCCTCTCTACATGTAAGGAATCTGCAGATGGGAGAGTGCAGAGAACAGAGGGCAGAGTGCCTGCGGAAAAGGAGGGACGGCGACGGGTGAGTCATTGCGCAACCGGCAGCTCACACGCCACGAGGGCGTTGCCAGGCGCTGTGGCCAACGGCTGCAGCTGGACAGGGCTGTACCGCCAGCAGAGGCTGCGTTCATTCACGGGAAGGGTGGACACGCAGTAGCGCTCATACAGCTAGCGATCCCGCGGATAGCTGCTACTAAAGTATACGTATTTGTTTGTGAAATTCCGATTATTAAGGGTTGATTAAAGACTTAAAAGAAAATTCCTATTATTTCTTGACCTCGTAGATTTATATTTCTAGGATTTTAAGAAGGATTTCAAGTCATTAAAGAACACGTGAAATTATATCGAACAAACATTCTAACCTTACGTTTTATATGTATCGAAACACATTTGATATGCGCCAACTGAATTGTCATACTTTTCCAATTCACACAATATGCATGCGTCGAAATGCGTTGAAAGAAACGCACTGTTCTGAAATTAGATACAGCAATGATGAAGGAAAGAACCCTGAGTTATGTTGCTCTTTCCTTGTCCAATTCACCGAGAAAAGAAAGACCATGAGTTATTGGTTATTACCTCCTATCAGCAATGTTATTACCACCTAGACGTCGTTACTTACTTAGATTACATATCTAGATATTTTCATAGGCAGTATAGAAATATTTGTTATTCCTTATGATTCCACTATTCACTTTAAATAAACAACATTCATTAGATTGAAATATTTTCTTTTCTTAAAAATTGTTCAAAACTCTACTTCACATGTTTTAATTATATGCATACGGAAATTAAAAAAACTAACAAGAAAATTCACGTTTTTATTAATAAATAATAAATAATTTAGCAGAACGATGATGGTAAAGCGGTATAATATTCTATGATCGCCGCGCGGATCGCTAGAGTCGCTGACCAACACGTCACCATAGGGCATTGAACACGAAGGTGCGCTACTATGTAAATACTCGTACGCACACTGCGGTGGGAAAGGTCACGAACAACCACCAGGAGCGGCGGATTCGCTGCAGCGCTGCAATGTGGATAGAGCGAAGGCGGGATAGCCTTCACAAACCCCTAGCTTTTGTCTACCTGAGGATGCTGGCCATAGCGTGACGGAACAGGATTGATTGATTGATTGATCCATGTTTCCGGGCGCGTCAACTGCTTAGGTCATTAGTCCCGTTAGTGTAGTGCATGTTTTTTCTCGGGAGATGGCGGTGATCTTCCCCCGCTGGATGGCGAGATCCGGCACCGACCTACCGTCGGCTAGTGGGGTTTCCCCCTAACCAGGACTCTCCCACCAACGGGGCACCGCCCCAGCCGGGACAAGCTCTCAGCTCCCGACCGGTCCCCCGGGATATGTGGTAGTGTAGTGCATGTTAGTGTAAGTGTGTGTGTGTACTGGGAGAGGAAAGGATAAGGAATGGGAAGGATAGATCGCGCGCGGTCCGTGGCCCGTTTCATAGGGTACTGCTCCGGCATTCGCCTGGTGTTGATCGGAGAAAACGGAACAGGAGGTTAAAGGGTTTTCCTTCCAGAGGTGTAGGATTTTTGACACTATCTACGAGTATATACTCAGACATTTTCAGTCACATTTTGAAGGAGAATTCTAGTAGCTGATTGTTCTAATCGTAGTTTTCCGTGATTTCTGCGATCAATACTCGACGAATGCCGGTGCAGAACCCTAACAAACGGACCACGAACCGCGCGCGATCTTTCCTTCCTCTTCCTTGTTCTATCTTCACTCTTAAGTTAAATAAATAACTTACACACACCACACTATCACATGTCAAGAGAACAGTTGGGAGCTTAGAGCTTGTCTCGATTGGGACGATGCGTCGTTGGTGGGAGATAACTGATTGGGAGAAAACCCGTTAGCCGACGCGTAGGCTGGATATCACGTTTTAGCGATCGAGAAACACTGCCGTAGCCGCCGGGCTACGGCACAATCTGAACACACACACACACACACACACACACACACACACACACACACACACATGGGACTAATGAACAAAGTACGTTGGTGACGTACCCAAAAATTAAAGTACAATCATTCACTGAGGACGGTGCAACCCTTGGGGCGATATTGTTCTCAGAGTGGTCGTACACGGAGAAATGGGGCTGACAATAAAATATTTTTGTCATTGTTAAATTTTATTCAAAATTGTGATCTTTAATGATGTAATAGAAACTGGTACTATTTTAAGGACTACTTTTATTCCTTCGTTGAATATTAATGAAACGCTGGAAATGTGTATTTGTGTTTTTAACCAGACAACAACTACGCTCTAAAAACAATACTTTCCACTTCTCAACTATTCAGAAACTAGTAATTTTTCTAAGTGTTAAAGTAGAAAAAATATTTGCTCAATCTATAATAATAAAATATTTGCTCAATCTATACAAGAAAAAATAAACAGGGACACTAGATAGAAGTATTTTTTAAATTCTCTTTTTATAATTCTTGTGGGAATATTCCAGAAATCTACAAATAGTATATGACCTTATATTTGTTTATTACGTATGGTTTTTCGTTTATGTATTGTGTTGTGTTGAAGATTTTGAATATTCTTACTGTTTGTATTATGTTTATTTGAAAATAATAGGGAGACCTATATATGCATAATTAACTTAAAATTGAAAAAGAAAAAATGGAATTTATGTACTGATAAGTTGTGTATAAGAACGTTTGAAGAGAAATTGAAACACGAGGGAGCAATTAAATTTATGTACGAAATTCGTTTGAAGTGTTAATCGATGTTTAGGAATTAAATGATTTTTGTAGAATATGATGATGCAAAGAAATATGTAGTTAAAATTCAAGTTACGAAAAATATTTATTTCTATCATAATGGTCAAAACAACTTGTTACCTTGTTAAAATATTCTTTGAAAGCTGTAAATTGTATTTGGAATTACTAATCTCCCAGAACATGGAATTGAAAACACAAATATTGAAATAAAAGTACATCGTATTTGTATTTTATCTAGTAAAGTCAATTACAAAATGTTATTAATACATAGATTTGGTTAGCACTCCACAATAACTAAGATTTGAAAATTAATTTCTTCACAGAAAACACCTAGACATGAAACCGTTCATGTTACAGATATTATCAAATAAGAAAACAAAAGACATCCATATGCATCACATAAACTGTGGTTTTCATTCAGAACATCTGTTTGCAGATAAATGCAGCACGTCTAGACATGAATATTAATGCTCAGAAGAATACTGCATATTTCATGTCGCAATGGTTCAGTATTAGATAAACTTTTCAACAAGAGCAATTATTGAATTTGCATTTTTAATGTATTCATTGAATTACTGGCTGCACATGAGGTATTTATTGCAACAAGCGTGTTGATTTTGTTCGTTCGTGTGACAGAGGGCTAAATCAGGATTCATTGTGAACAAGCACGTCAAAATACAATATTTAACATGAATTTTCACATAGAGAAGGAAAGAGCATACACTTGGGTGCAGCGATTATTTTGTGCAATTTAAGTGACAAATGTGAATTTCATTATCCAATTATTCAAGCTACGTAGGCGTTGTTATTGATGGCAATATTCACTGATTCTGTTTATTTCAACAAAATCATTTTACATTATTTTCAGACTTTTCAATATTCGCTCGATCACTAGAGAAATTTTATATAATAAGCAATCATTAGGGATTAGTTTAATTAATTTCTTCATAATATTAATATTACTATCATATAAAACTAATATTTCTTGAAGTCATTTTCTTGTTTTCATAATATTGTATAATAATAATAATAATAATAATAATAATAGACGAAGAAGAAGAAGAATTTATAATATTACAATATAATAACACTATAATGTATTAATAATGATTTCTATTAAATAATGTCTGATATTGGTAGTCTCAAAGTTATTTAATACCGCGAAAAATCGATGTAGGGGTTTCGACGGAAATACTCGTTTTATGGGGTGAGTTCTATTTTTCTCAAACTATCAATCTGTCTACTGTATCAATCAATTTGTCTGTTCATTGATCTATCCACCGGTCTGTCCATAGGTATCTTTATTGACCTTCAAAATGGTCAGTCTGTTCATCGGTTTGTCCCTCAGTCTGTCCATCAGTCTTTCTGTCGGTCCGTCTGCCCGTCTCTGAACAACATCAAACCGCTTAACCGTACACAGGATTTTTCCCCAAAAGAATATCCTCCGCCTCCGTTTCCATCACCGATACTGACACTAGCGTCCCTACCCACCTCTCCCGAAGCCTTCATTACCAGCGTCACCCCGCCCAACAACCACATCCATTCCACCCCACCCCCCCACGCTCCCTTCGCTGCCACGAGGCTTTCCCCCACTTCCGTCGCAGCCTCCTCGACCGGCGGCGTCTTCGTCCCAGAAACGCCCTTGGGCGCGGAACGTCCCGTCCGCCTCCCCCCCCGCGCCTCACGTGACTTCATCACGTGCGAGAGATGAGGGGCGGCGGCTGCAGGTATTGACGCGGCCTCGCGGCCATCGGCGTCCGCCCACGCCCACTCGCCCCGCCGCCACGCCGCACCTCTTTTGTTCGCGCCCTGCCCGTCCTCACCTCGCGGCGTTTGGCATTGGCCTCGGGAGACGGCTTCATGGAAACGTGGATCGTGCTTATCTACTTGGCTGTCCGGGAACGCCGCGTCGTGGAAACAGATACCTAACTGCGAGAGCGTTTGGACCGTCTATGTGCTTAAGGACGTTTTCCAGATGTTTTATGTAGAACAGACGTCGTGAATTTATGTATCAAAAAGGTACGAATATATTGAAATGTGGGACGCATATTTGAAGGCGTTATCCAATTTTAAGACAAAAAATTGTCCCGAGAGGAATACGGGAATCTAGTAGTGGCAAGATTTTCCACAATAAAATATATTCTATCTCATATTTTGCAAAGTTTTCATTTAATGCCTTTACACTTTACGTGTAAGATGTTATACATTTTTTGAAAACTATTCTCTATTGATTGACGATTGGGTAGGATAGTTTAAACGTATTTTACTCGTAAATAACCGATATGAGTGAAAATGGTTTTACTATTCTTGAGAGTGCGCCATGCTGCAAAGCAGGAAGCAATATAACTTGATGTAGACCAAACAGTTCTTATTTTGTATTTTACAATAACAAAGGAATTTTATTGTCTTCAAAAACGTTCATCTAAATTTATTCTATCCATCGCGTTTCACAGGACAGAACTCTACGATCCCCAATAACACTTGAATATTCATATAGCTTACGTTAGGCAAAATGTACCGTAATATCTTCTTCAATAAAACAAATCTTTCTTCAACAAAATAATTAACTTGGTTCTTGTATACAACTTTTTCTCTCTGCGTCCTCGTCATTTTCTTCTTTTGATCACTTCAACAATCTTCCAACGGTGTGATGCTTGCTTTGTTCGCAATTTCACCAGCAATCATTAACGCACTTCTACTATAACTCGCCAACAGCATCAGTGGTTCTCACACTCAACGTACGTTCTCTACGTAATACGAATACTCTTGGTGTGTTGAATCTTGCATCTCCAAACCTTTGACATTTACAATGACCGTATTATTCCCGAATACTTCGTTCCGTTCCGTTTTCTACCATGACCTTCCCCGGTAACGCCGTCGACCGCATGCCACCCTTAGGCATTCTGATTATCCCTGCCTCTCCTAACCTCGCTTTGAAACCCTTATGCTCCACCCTTCCTTTCCTCTCCAGGTTTCCTCATATGGCGCCGCCAAAACATTCAGCTCAGCTCCGCCACGCGACAAATCCGCTCATCAGACATCGTTGCCCACCACAAACATCTCCCCTCTCCGCCCCACCAGGCCGCCATGTCACGCTCATCAACTCCGCCTCTTGGCTCGGCTGCCTTGTTCGGCAAAGTCCCTCCGCTCCGCTCCTCGCTTCAGTCCCGCTCTGCTCCTGCGCTCCGCTCTTTGCTCAGCACATCTGCTACGCACCTCTGCTTAGCATCCATGCTAAGTACTTCTGCTCAGCACTTCCGCTCAGCACATCTGCTAAGCACCTCTGCTTAGCATCCATGCTAAGTACTTCTGCTCAGCACTTCTGCTAAGCACCTCTGCTTAGCATCCATGCTAAGTACTTCTGCTCAGCACTTCTGCTCAGCACTTCTGCTCAGCACTTCTGCTCAGCACTTCTGCTCAGCACTTCTGCTCAGCACTTCTGCTCAGCACTTCTGCTCAGCACATCTGCTAAGCACCTCTGCTTAGCATCCATGCTAAGTACTTCTGCTCAGCACTTCTGCTCAGCACATCTGCTAAGCACCTCTGCTCAGCATCCATGCTAAGTACTTCTGATCAGCACTTCCGCTCAGCACATCTGCTCAGCACCTGCGTTCAACACCTGTGCTCAGCACCTCTGCTTCAGCACTTCTGCTCAGCATCTCTGCTCCGCACTTCTGCTCCTCTGTGCTCGTTTATCTCCCCTACCGAGCCTTTATCTCCATTCCCTTTCTTCTGTCTTCTTGCCTCCTACCTTTTCGTATCTTCTCTGTTTCCTTTCTCTCTCCTCTCCCCTCCTCTCACCCACAGTCGCTCCATTTCGCTCAGCCTCGCCCCGCTCTGGCCCACCAAGCTCTTGCCCGCCCCACTCTGTCCTGTTCTTGCTCCGCCCTTCTCTGCCTGCGGCCATCTGCCGCGCGGCCGCCGTCATTGAGCGCTGAAGCAAACCGTAATGGCGTCCACACACTCCCTTCTGAGCCGGGCCTCTCGCCGAGGTGGTTGCCTCATTCAAATGTAGCGAGCGACGTCACTGTCACCGTCACTGGCACCGTCGCCGTCGTCGTCGCCGTCGCCGTCGCCGTCGCCGTCGCCGTCGCCGTCGCCGTTGCCGTCGCCGTCACCGTCACCGACACCGTCACCGACACCGTCACCGACACCGTCACCAACACCGTCACCGTCACCGACACCGTCACCGACACCGTCACCGACACCGTCGCCGACACCGTCACCGACACCGTCACCGACACCGTCACCGACACCGTCACCGACACCGTCACCGACACCGTCACCGACACCGTCACCGACACCGTCACCGACACCGTCACCGACACCGTCACCGACACCGTCACCGACACCGTCACCGACACCGTCACCGACACCGACACCGACACCGTCACCGACACCGTCACCGACACCGTCACCGACACCGTCACCGACACCGTCACCGACACCGTCACCGACACCGTCACCGACACCGTCACCGTCACCGACACCGACACCGTCACCGACACCGTCACCGTCACCGTCACCGACACTGTCACCGACACCGTCACCGACACCGTCACCGACACCGTCACCGACACCGTCACCGACACCGTCACCGACACCGTCACCGACACCGTCGACACCGTCACCGACACCGCGTCACCGACATCGTCACTGACACCGTCACCGACACCGTCACTCGACACCGTCACCGACACCGTCACCGACACCGGGTCACTGACACCGTCACCGACACCGTCACCGACACTGTCATCGTCACCGACTCCGTCACCGACTCCTTCACCGACTCCGTCACCGACACCGACACCGTCACCGACACCGTCACCGTCACCGACACCGTCACCGACACCGTCACCGAGACCGACACCGTCACCGACACCGACACCGTCACCGACACCGACACCGACACCGTCACCGACACCGTCACCGACACCGTCACCGACACCGTCACCGACACCGTCACCGACACCGTCACCAACAACGTCACCGACACCAACGTCACCGTCACCGACACCTTCACCGACACCGTCACCGGCGCCGAAGCCGACACCGTCACCGACACCGACACCGTCACTGACACCGTCACCGACACCGTCACCGACACCGTCACCGACACCGTCACCGACACCGTCACCGACACCGTCACCGACACCGTCACCGACACCGTCACCGACACCGTCACCGACACCGTCACCGACACCGTCACCGACACCGTCACCGACACCGTCACCGACACCGTCACCGTCACCGTCACCGACACCGTCACCGACACCGTCACCGACACCGTCACCGTCACCGACACCGTCACCGACACCGACACCGACACCGACACCGACACCG